>VYZR01042452.1:0-10953 GCA_013400675.1 Oxylabes madagascariensis
TACTTTGTTCAAGGAAGGACAAGCTGGGCAATAGTTTATAGACATCTATAAAGCAACTCTGAAAGGGCTCCCAGCAGAAAACAAACACAGAAGTTTTCATATCTTACCCGTGGGTCAGAAGGCTGGCTGGATTACTACAATTTTACATAATAAGAAAATATAATAGAAAATCCCACTATTCTGTCATACCTCGTGATTTCATCTTAGATCACATGAAGAAATCAGCAGACTATAACAATTATCTATCAAATGAGACCATATGACTCACAAAGCCTCTCATCTGAGACATTAACCTCTTGAAGTACTAATTGACATTGCTGACAAAACGGAATTAGCAATGCAAGCGGCTCAGCAGTCTCGTCAGCAGGCAAATAGTTCTCTACTTCCATTGCACAATCACAAACACAGAAGAAGGAGATACAGCTAGCTATCTTCCCAGCTCAACAGCTCTTTGGCTAAGAGCTGAAAGAGTTCATTAAATGATCTACAGACTAGAAGGAAAAAGGAAATTTCAATTCAGAAAGCCATCCCAAGTTTCCCAGCATGACATGTATGTCTAAGTGAACTGGTATGATTTTCACTGCAGCAGAAATCATCTCTTTTTTCATTTACAGACAGCCTCAAAAACCACAGTCTTTCACATGTTAACCATGAAAAGAAATATGAGAGACATTGCCCCCCTCCTTTTCAAGAATGACCTTGGGTCTGGGTAGGAATAAAGCAGCTCATTTATGTCTGGATCAAAGAGACACCGTCAATTCTGGCAGCACTAGCTGAAGGAGCCAGTGGAACAGCAACAGCTGGTGAAAGTTGATGCCAAATTTCACAAGAATTATTCAATGTGAACTTGTTGCTGTCTGAACATGGCCACCTGGAGAGAGCAGGCTGCATTGTCAGGCTGGAAAAAGAAGTGCCTCTGCTAGTAAGGCAAAACAAAACAGAGCACAAAGTCATCAAAGCTCACACTGCAGAAGTGTTGAACTGATCTTTGCAAAATGCAAAGTTATTACAAAAGGATTTCTGAGCTCTGGGATTTCCTTGGCTGGGGTTGCTCTGAAAACACAATTTGATGCTATTAGAACAATTTCCTTTTAGCTTTATATTTTCCCTTATGCTTGGCTCACGGTGCCATCACCAAAGATAGTAATACTGAACCTAGAAATACTTGAAACAGCAAAGTTTAGTTTTCATAAGCTCTACACAAGCAGATCAACAGCCAGCTGAGTAACAGGCAAACACAAGTCTTAACTTGACCGGTCTGGATCTCCCTCAAAGAGATCACGATCACTCACACAGGAGGCAGGAGCTGTTTCTCCCACTGCTGAAACCACAGTTTGTGCCACCCATCCTGTGATCCATGGGCAGTCCCAAGGACACACTGCACTCCTGTTATCAGAGTGCTGCAGCTGCCAGCACTCTGAGAAGTCAGACAGGACTTTACTCTTCTCTCATAAAAATGCCAACCAGGGAGGATTGGAAAGTAGAGCGCCTCCATGACAAGTGGGCTGCTGCAAAGCCTCTGACCACCTCATCTTAATTCTTCTTAGGGCCAGAGGGAAACGGAATCACTAATTTTGAAAAAAAAAATCCAAACAGAAATTACAGTTTTCTGAAAGATAATAGCACCCTTTGGGCATGGAGCATATTTTCTGTCTTGTTGCTCAGCAACAGCCATTTATAAACATCTTAGAGAGTTTAAGGCCAGATATTTAGAAAGAAATAATTTAAAAAGAAATTTATATCATGATGTACAGTAGGGGAAAGTGACAATCTGTATTAATGTTGTATCTGAACAATGATCCAACACAGCTGACCTCACAGGAAGATCAAAAGCCCCATGTTGTGTCTCATGGGAATTCCCTGACCAGCCACAAGCAGAGCTCCCAAACAGTATCCAAGGGACAGCAGCGACCCAGGCGCTGAGCTACCCCCTAGGACATCACCAACCATGAGTTTGCACACCACTGATATTGGGTCTGCAAATCTGGCTCACAGTTATGCAGGTAATGCACTGCATCCTTCACCATGCACAAGGAAACTCCTTGAATCACAGCTCCACGAGAAAAAGTCTGTTGTATCTGAGTACTTCATCTGCCTGATAAATATCCATTACATTTGAATCATGAGGATATAAAAGCTTACCCCCCCCTCCCCCTTCTTCCCTTCTTTTAAGCATTGGGAATAGGTATTCTTTGTATCTAGGGCCTGGGGGCTTGCAACAACAAAAACAACTTGTATGTCGTTTGCCAAACATGCCTCGGTTGTACAAGCTACAATCAAAAACTATCAGCATCCCACACAGATCCACTGCAGCAAGATCTGTATCATCAGCCACTGGAAAAACGTCCAATGACTTACATTTAGCTGAAACCTTACCTTATTTCAAAGGGATGCAAAAAAAGCTAAATCCCAAACACAGGATATCTATATACATTGAAATTCAGAGAAAATTACCACCCTGCAAATCTACACCTTGGGCCTGACATCAAGGCCAAGAAGCATAGTTTTACTTTAAGCTATCAAATCTATCAAAGAACAGTTATATTCCAAGGCTGTAACGGGTATGATTGTCCTATGAAACATTTTTAAGGAGTTAAAGCACATGAAATGTTTAAAAGTTTTGCATTTTCTACACCTTTAAAAACACAGCTTTCTACATTTTGTGTTGATTGTACTTGACCTTCTCTTCAAAATGTCGTTCAGAGGGAGAGATGTGGTTTATAATCAGCTGTTATTAAGCCAGACAATACTTCAGCTATCAAAATGCTGCCCATTCACCCCCTAAGCTGCTGCATGCGGGAAGAGCTCTTGTCAGCTCCTGCTGTACTTCACAGATCCCCTTTCACAGGCTCTTCCCCACCCTCCCAGGCAGGCAGCCACCCTCAGCCAGTGGCCACGGCTACATCTTGCACTCTGTAATTTATTGGGCATGCAATGCCAGCAGCACCTGCTGCTTAAAGGTGAGTGAGAAAGCCACTGGCAGTGATGGGAAGTCACATACAATCACTGCTTGGGTAGACCCTGGATTTGCCTTCATGGTGCTTCTGAGAAGGCTTAATCAAGGCTGTATGATCAATTACAGAAAAACAGGACATCTTTCACAAAGTAGCCTGGCCAGACTGTTCTAAGAGAAGCACAGCTACATCCTTCTTTACGTCCCTGCAGCAGAGATGATCTCCTGCCACTACCACAAGCCCATGTGGGACGGCACAGAGTGATGCTCCTGCAGCTCTGGTCTGAGGCTCCCCACCTGCCCCAGATGCCCACAGGACACCTCACTCACCACCAGTCACCAGCAAACCTGCAGTGCAATAACTCACCAAACACCCTCAGTGAAACAGCAGCACTGCTACTTTATTCCATGCAGTATGCTATTCCCATTTAATTCAGTATGCTTCTCAAAAAAAATGTTCATTTAAAGCAAACGAGGCTTAAAAATACATATTGACAGAAACGGCAATGCTGAAGAAAATTCTGTGTTTGAAAGAGTTTTGATTTCTAGCCCTGTCAAAGGAATGAATGCGGCTCTGAAGAAACTTCAGAAAAGATGGTAGTAACAGTGAGATCAAACCCACCAATGTTCTGGATGCTGCTTGAGACACAAAACAGCTGAATAACCGCAAAAACATCAAGCAGAAGTGTGATGCCTACCTCAGACTGAGAGACAGGAAAATATTCTGACTCATGTAAAATTTCATTTGGGGTCATACCCACAGCGAGAAGCAAACCCTGTATTGCATTTTGATCCATACCACCAGAATGAAGGCCAACAAGGAATTAAATGCTAGTGATTTCAAAAAGAAGTTAATTATAAGTCTGCCTTAAAACACACAATTCATCGAACCTGAAAAACATGTTACAAGAATTGTACAAGTATGGCCACAAAAAATTTAAGGGCAAATGAAATAACTGCAGTTACCCTGAATATTCAGCTAATGAGACTTGTGGCACTGAAGAAACTGCATTAGGAAAAGGATGCATGAATTCACATTTATGTGCTTATAGGGAATGCTGCTCCAATTTAAAAACTTTAAAATAGCCTACACCTAAGAACACAAAAAAATATTCAACACCATTAACTGCATGGGAATCTAAATTTAAGATTCAAGAACACTAACACTGTAAGGGCAAATAAAACAAGTGGCTGCAGGATTTTAACATCAAGATGATGCAAGCCATAATACAGACTTGACAGCATAAATGCAGAAACAGACGCAACTTCCAGACTCCTGATACAAATTCAGCCCAGACTCTTCCGTATTTTTCATGCTGATGTCACACAATGAAATGCTGATTTTTACTTCAACAGTTCTCAGATGGATTTAAGATCTTAGAGAAGCTTTCTACAATTATTTTCCCCAAAGTTTCCAGAAACCTCATAGGCAGGAGACAGAATCCCTGCTCACAACTCGCAGCCAGCCCCAGTTCAGCTCTGGGTGGGAAGGGGCTGCCAGCGCTGGGTGCAGCTGGGTGCTCCTGCCTCACACACAGCAGAAGGAAGCCTTCACTCAGTGTCTGCTCAGCACAGAGCCATCTGCAGCGCTGCCGTGAGATTATCTGCTGTGTCCAGTGCTTGCTTATGCAGGATGGGACAATAAAGGGCTGTATTGATCAGACAGATGCACTGCACCGTGCCGTGCCACAGCACTGGAGTTTGGAACAAGGAGTTACTGAGAAAGAAGCACTGGAGCTGTAACTGCTCACCTAGCTCACAGAGGTGAAATAAGGCTAGTTTCTGCTAGCTGTAAAACATCTGGAGCATGGACAATTGCTGACTTAACTGTGAAAGTTTCATTTAAAAGTTAAAAATTAAAGGAAATATATTTGAGAGTAGATAAGGCTGTACTTTTCTGAGTGTCCTTCTGTAAAAGTTGAGCTCAAGCCCAAAAGCACCATCTTATTTTTACTTAATCCTAGCCCCCCAAAAAGCCGTATTTAAAGTAAAACACCAAAATGAGGCTTTAAAAAGCAAAGATTGACTGAGTATTTTTAGTTAGGCCAACACAGAAGCCCCAGCTGAGATGCAGTTGCATCACTAAAACTCTTATTTTACTGACTTAGCTTGAGTTATTCAAGGAGAGCCAGTTTTTCTCAGCTAAGCCAGAGCAAAGCTGTCATCATGGAGCAGCGCACACCACAGACACCTTTCTGCTCTACTACAACAGCAAACTGACACCAGTGAAGCACATCTAATGAAGCCATACTTAGTTCCACCAGTTTTTAATGGGACATTAACAGTAATTTACAGCAAGTCCTCACCCAAGGAAACCAGAGTGACCTGGTATGAATGACCTGGCAAGCTCAAGCTCAAAACCAGCGAGCAGAGTTAAACCTCCTCAAGAGCTGCCCCTCCTCCATAAGAACTGAGGGAAGCTGTGAAAGCAGAACTGGGGTTAGTGGCCACAAAGCTGCTCTCAAAAACTCCCCAAGCAAGAGCAGCAGCCATTTCTTCCCTGGACTGCCAGCCCTGCCCATGCCAGCCCCTCAAGAGAGGGCACAAGGAGGTGCAGGGGCTGTGAGCACCCAGCCCCACTGCCCCAGCAGCATCCCACCAGTGCAGCGCTAACCTCACCTGGCCCAGCAGGTTATGGGAACCTCCGTGCTGCAGAGAGAGGGGAAATTACACCCTGCCACACTCGCTGAAGCATACTTTCAAGCATACCACATTTAGCCTTACAGAAACAATTTCACTGCTTTTCTCTACAAGTGCTTTTCTCTTTGATTGTTTGCAGAAAGTTCAAATCAGCTTTACATTTCCGATACATGAGACTGTCACAGAAGACACGCACTCAGACATGAAATTCTAACAACTTCTGCAATTGCTTTGCCTCTTGCAAGATTTTTTTGAAGTGAGACAATCTCCTAAACAATGAATTTAATGTCTGGCATGTTTGAAATAGTAATGTATGTATCTCCAAGACCATAAGTCCAAACCCAACTTAAATCCTTATTAATAAACTCTCATACTGTAATACTATGACACTAGTAAGCACTTATATGCTTAGCTATACAGACCTATATGCCTGTAAAACCAAGAAAATAACTGAACATAGTCTACTTACTTTAACATACATATAGTCTAAAATTTCTATTTCCATCCCATATCTCCTGCAACAGAAACTTTCAGAGGCAGCTGGTGTTTCCTTTCCAAGCAAAAGAGGCTCAATCTCCAGGGAACATATTTCCATCTCTCTTGTGTTGGTGTATACTAACTCATAAGGCAACTTGGGAATCTCTCGCTCTGATTTCCTCAGCAAAACAACTGAGGTCATCTGCTTTAAAGATACTTATGAATAACCCATGGTGTCTGCAGAGAGTAACGTGTGACAAGCCATGTTGGGGCAATGAATTCCCTCATTGTTAGACTGCCTCACAGTATTTTTAAATTATTTCTCCAGCTCTACAAAGCTCAAGAGTGTCCTCCTGTAAAGCACAAAGCAGTTGGAAAATTCTCGTCTTGTGATAATCAAATGGAAGAACTCAAGGACACCATTGGTAATTGGAGCAAGAGTTTATGATGTTTCCTGTCCATTGGTAAGTACATCATTCAAATGAGAAATCCCTGTTTTTCCATATTTAGGACTATCAAACTAGAAACATGCAGTTTACATCTACCCATACAGCAGCCCTGGAAAACAACATGAGAAATCACATGCTATACTTACCCTGTGATAGCTGCTATAAACACAGAATGAGAGCTCTTCAAAGCAATGCTGCCTCAGCCTTTACATTTGATCTTAAAGCAAGGGATCTCATCAGACCACAGAGTAAGTGACGTGGAAGAGTCTGCTCTCAACCCCCTCCACTGCCTCCTAAGAGCTAAATAAATCCAACGAGCCACATCTGCTAATTGCCAGGGGCAATGTGCATTACCCTAACAGCCTTACCTACCTACAGACACACCTGAAGCAGGGTTAAAAGGCAAAAATGGAGATTTGATGAGTAGTGAGGGAAAGGCAACAGCTTTCAAGATGTTCAGAAAGTAGCCACAGCTTTCACCAAACAGCATGGAGCTGACAGACACAAAAACACAGCTGCATTCTGCATTCCTGACTGACTCTCCTCCAGTTTAATCTTTATATTGCTCTCTCAAACCATTCATTATCATGGTGACTTCTCATTCACACTTGTTTTTTGGTATTATGTTTATACCTTCTTTTCCCTCAACATTCTAAGAAGCTTTACTCTAGCCTTGAGTACCTCCATAGCATTATTATTCAGGGAAAGATCTTGCTATTGTTCCTGAGGGAACAAAGAAACTAACAGGCCAAAGAAACTAAATCCATGCCACTAGGGAGAACAGACGGTGTAAAATACAAGATCTCTGTTTCTGTAAGTGATCCATTTGCACTTTCTCCAAAATTTACATTAAAATTTGCAGACACATTAAAAGTTGGGTCAGTATTTGCAATCCACAGACATTCAGGAGTGAAGTCTTTAAACTTCATTAGTGCCTAACGTTTCGTGTGCTTACCTTCGAGCTCCTTAATATCCACAATTCAGCAAGGAAGGCACTCTCTAATGTAACCACACTAACTACTTAGCTTCTTAAAACAAACAAACAAAAANCAGACATTCAGTGAGTGAAGTCTTTAAACTTCATTAGTGCCTAACGTTTCGTGTGCTTACCTTCGAGCTCCTTAATATCCACAATTCAGCAAGGAAGGCACTCTCTAATGTAACCACACTAACTACTTAGCTTCTTAAAACAAACAAACAAAAAACAACAACAACAACAAAAAACCCACACAGAAACCACACAAAGTGTTTTAACAGCATTGATTTCTTCTTTATATTTTATTTGTATATAAACAGACTAACACATAAAAACAAACTACTAAATACTGCAACTAGCTGCAAGCAGCAAGCAAGTGTGCTGTACTGTGACAGAAAGGGCCCAGATTTTGATCTGGATGACCAGGAAGATCCCCAAATCACCAAGATCTTCAGCTTGATAACTCTGTGTTCTTCATGTTTTTGCAGTGCTGGGCAGTCCAGGTTAACAGTCCCACACTGTGTTTCATGTTAGGCTGCTGCCTGGAGCAGACTGCAAACATGGACTGTGCTAAAAGATGAGTGGCATCATGAGATGGCAGGGTCCTGAAAGTGGAAGCTTCTGCTGAAAATACACGCTGGTTATTCAACATTAAAACTGGGCTTTAAGTAGACAGGTCCTAACTTGTTGCAATGCTGCATACACTGAGCTTTCCTCAAAGAACTTGAAAAGAGACATCCCTAGGATGTTTTAGTTTTCCCCCACAAATCTTTCCTAAAAGCTATAGGACAGCAAAGTTATTTCCCTGCCATAAGAAGAAATAGAGAATAAAGGGCTTGATCTTTCAGATTTATGTGCTCAATTTCAAAGCATAAAATTAAGCAATGTGTGATTACTCACCAAGGACAAAGAGAAATCTTTGCAGTAGCAGGTTTAAGCAAACCCAGGGTTAAGCAAAGCCAAGGAACACTGAGAACAAGGAGGAAATGATGCAGTCCGAGGCAAAGGGTGGCACTGGCACAGGTATGTAGCACTGTTCTCTGCCAGGAGTCACCAAAAGCCTTGCCTCTAGTGTTGGGAAACACTTAGCAACCCAATCATACAACTCTGCATCGTGGAGCCAGCTTCAAAGTAAAGCCAGCAAAAGGGAAAGTTACTGTACAAAGAGCCAGTGAATTCAAAACAGTTTGAATTTTCTCTGTCTCCTATGACTTTTAGGTAACAGGTTTAATTTCATGCCTAATGCATTTCCACTTACTTAAAAGTTTTGATACCAATTTGAACCAGCCAAACCCCTAGAAACATCCCTGTTCTAGCATATCTTAAGTGGGGTTATGGTCCACGGAAATACGCAGAAACACACAGTTTGATGAAAAAGTCAATGTCACAGACATGATGTAAATTTCCAAGAACTGTGGGTTTATTTCTGACCATAACACCGTATTTTCCTGCAACAACAACCACCTATTATTAAGGATAGATAGGAAGTTCTTCCTTGCTATTTCAGCAGCAGAGAAGACAGACAGAAGGTACATTCTGCTGCTTCAACTCATTTGAGTAGCTTGCTAATGGAGCATCAGGAACAACAGCCTTGCCCAAACGCTGTTCCTTGGCCCCGGGCCCAACTGTTCAAATACTCACTATCAGAGTCAAGCACAATACACGCAGTAGTAAACACTGCTCCACTACAGTGAGCACAAAATTAGATCAGACATAACCTCTGCACCTTCCAGCATGCGAAAGAAAACCCAGCCAAGCAAAGGAGTTCAGGCTCTGCTCATCCCTAACTTCATACATGCAGCAAGCTAAGGTGACTTTAAAATCAAGAGGCATAAAACAAATCCCTGACTCACTTTTATCAGAGGAGCTCTTGCTGCTTGACAGCACAAAGCAAAACTGGGTCCATCTCCCCTCTAGCTAAGATGCCTTTCAAACCAGCAATATCTGTATGTGTGCTCATATATGCATGCAGCTGTCAAAGACCCCAGTATAACACAAGCAAAGCTTCAATATTTAAATGTTTGCTTTGTGTATACTTCACTTTGTGCTGTCAAGTAATGAAGCCCAAAATCAATGAATGTGTACAAATGACATTATGAATAAAATAATTATACATTGTTGTGTATAAGTATCTAAAGGAGGGGTGCCAAGGGGATGGACCAGGCTCTTCTCAGTGGTGCTGAGCAATACAAGAGCCAACAGAAAGAAACTGATGGTCAGAAGTTCCACCCTAATGTGAGGAAGAACTTCTTTACGCAGGCACAGGAATAGGCTGCCTAGAAAGGGCGTGGAGTCTCCCTCACTTCAGATATTCAGAACCACTGGGACACACTCTGAAGCCTCATGCTCTGGGATGGCTCTACTTAAGCAGGGAGCTTGGCCCAGATGACCCACTGTGGTCCCTTCCAACCTGACCCATTCTGTCATTCTGTGAATGTCCTCAGAGGCCACCCCAAGCTCCTCGAGCTGCAGAGGCTACTCCAGGCACACAGCAGGCTTCCAGCTGCACACTGCCTTCCCTCACAGCAGAAACCACCACTGGTTAACCTCACTGTCGCTTCTTCCTTTTTAAAAATCCTACTAAAAATAGACTGTGTAGAAACAGCGCAGCCATGTGATNTACATACATGACATAGAAGTATATACATTGGTACATAATTATCTAAAGGGGGTGCCAAGAGAGTGGATACAGGCTCTTCTCAGTGGTGCTGAGCAATACAAGAGCCAACAGAAAGAAACTGATGGTCAGAAGTTCCACCCTAATGTGAGGAAGAACTTCTTTACTGGGCACAGGAATAGGCTGCCTAGAAAGGGCGTGGAGTCTCCCTCACTTCAGATATTCAGAACCACTGGGACACACTCTGAAGCCTCATGCTCTGGGATGGCTCTACTTAAGCAGGGAGCTTGGCCCAGATGACCCACTGTGGTCCCTTCCAACCTGACCCATTCTGTCATTCTGTGAATGTCCTCAGAGGCCACCCCAAGCTCCTCGAGCTGCAGAGGCTACTCCAGGCACACAGCAGGCTTCCAGCTGCACACTGCCTTCCCTCACAGCAGAAACCACCACTGGTTAACCTCACTGTCGCTTCTTCCTTTTTAAAAATCCTACTAAAAATAGACTGTGTAGAAACAGCGCAGCCATGTGATACTGGACATTTGTGTGACTTCCTCCAATTCAGCTGGCTCAGTGAGCACATTTCAATAACAAAAATACTTTCTTTAGTTCAATACAGATTAGGTAATGAGTCTCATAAAAACAGAGACAAACTACTTTGTTATTAGACACATGGAGAGAATTAAACTCCCAAAGACCCCATAAGCAAACCCTAAGAGCTGGGTACATCTTTCTATCCCTTACAACTCAACCTGGAGCTCTCTGGCTCAACGAAAGACAATCATGGTGGTCATTACACACATTTTCTGACATAGTAGGAGCTTGGCAGCACTTTATCTGATCA
>VYZR01042452.1:17692-30914 GCA_013400675.1 Oxylabes madagascariensis
TTTTTTTAATTTATTTTATTTTTTCTCTCCTACAGCGAACAAATTACTCGTTCTGTCATCAGGGGTGTTTATAATTCTGGCTGGTCCCCAGCCTGTGGAGGAGGCTCCGCGCCGCGGGCACCACCAGGCGCAGGGAAGGGTCCGGTCCCTTCCTTTCACGGGCGCCGGTCCTCTCTCAGGGCAGGCGGGAGATGAGCCTCGTCTGGCTGGATCTCATCTGTGTCACAGCCTGCTGGAGCCTCTGTGTGCCTGGCTGCCATCCTTCCACCAGTCATTCCCATTGTCCACTTGGCATGTATTTCTCAGGTCCCAAGTTTTCCGTTTCGGGTTTGTTTTTTTTTTTTTTTTCCTCTCCGATTCTAACCCCATCCTTCAAATTCTTCACAGCCTCCGTCAGCTTGATGGCATCTGTCATTCAAACCGTTACCGAAAGCACTGAAGGGAAATGGGCCCCAACCAGTTCCTTCAATAATTAAGTCCCTTCTCACCAAGGCATGGAGGTACACATCTTTGAAAAGTTTAATATCAACGTCAAACGGGAATGAAAAGCGTAGTCCGTGTTCCAGCAAGGTCTCAAGATGACACCCAACTCCTTTAGGATTTGTTAATGAATGTTTTGTACAGCTCAGGTTATGGCAAGAGTTCTTTTGACAGCAGAACTGAAGCTATTACTCTCTGTTTTCCTTTTCCACCTTGGAAATGCATCCTACTAGTCCAAGTGGTCCAAAATACAAAACAAGTTTGAAATAGGTAAGTTTGCCACACTCTCCACCAAAGTGCTTTTGACTATTTATCCTCTTTCAGAATTCAACTATTTAGCTAACAGCTGTGTATTCAGTGGGCAGTATCTGCACTGCCCCTGAAACTCACGACTACCAAAGAAACAGACAAATCTGTTTACAGAGAAACTGAACCATGAAAGCAATGGGTCAGAAATCACTCCTCAATTTAGTAACAGAGAGAAAACACGATCCTGATTCCCAAAACACTCCCAACAAATGCTTAGCTAGACTTTACTGCTGCTTTCTAAAAAGGAGATGGAGAAAGCAAGCACAAAGAAAATAGCTAAGATGAAAATATGTAGCTTACTCAGAGTTGTTTGTATTAGGTGCAGATATATGGCCTTCACAGCTAGGAAACTAAGGTTAGTAAATTCAAAATAGAGATTAAAAAACCACTTGATTCTGCTGGGAGAATTCAAAATAATGTGGAGAATTTTAAGAATTCCTTCCCATTTTCTGCTAGTATGCCCAGGTTTATCAACCATGATGCTGTTGGTGTCCCACACCAGGAGGCTCACTCCCAGCAGAACTGGACATTCACTCTCAGTGCTATAAAAAGCCCAGAATGGGTTCCTGGCAGCTGCTGTCCTGGTCAGGAGTGAGGTTTTGGCTAAGTTGTCTGCAATAGCTGCTCTTCACCTGTCTGCCAAGGCAAACCAGAGAGAGCTATACTAAAGCTACCAGTCATCTTTCATGTGCAACACTGGAATAGTAAACAACTGAAATTCAGTTTTGTTTTCAGAAAGGACCTGGACCTCCCCTCTGTGTGATGCTTTGTGTCTGGTATTTTGAACCCTTTCTTCAGGATATCTATGCTAAATTCAAAGACACTCATTGCAGGAGGTCACCCAGACTGTGGATTACTGATCTCAGCCATTCACAGCTGGAGCTCAGGAGCCAAATGTAATTATAAGCCATTGCAAAAAATAGATATCCGAGTCCAAAATATGCTATGATTTGACACAATTTGCATAAACCAGGATTTCAAATCTGCCATTAAGGACAGGAATTGGGGGCACTGAAAGTTGCCAAGAAACAACCTGTTTGTAATGTATCCAGACCGACTACTTTGAGATGCATCTCCTGCATCAAATATTTGCTGGCAAGATTTTAAAAGACCTCATCTCTTACCTTGCACAACATCTCTTTGAAAAGATGGCATTTTTTTCAGAGCACAGATCCCAGGGTGTTCCAGATAACAATGTGTAGGTGATGTAACTGACACAGTCCACATGTAGTATTTCATACTGAATTTTTATGCAATTTTTTTTCAGCAGTTGCCAAGCATCTGTCCTATCTTTTTACTTACATCTGTGTTCTGTTCGTATCTATGATCTGTTCAGCTGTGGCAGAGAAATTCCCTTCTCACATAGGACTTCCTGTTCTGTTGTCACACTATACAATGAGTGAGCAGCGAGTTCTCTGCCAAGCCCATATTCTCACACTACAAGGACCAAGCATGGAGATTTTAGCTGTAGAAAACAAACAGGGCTGGTTTCAGCCAGTACTGATGGAACAGTTAAGAACTCTGAAATGTAATGCAGGAGATACGTCAGAAGAGAAACAATCATGTACCAAGAAGGTATGCAGACTACAGAGGGTGTTACTGTAGCCCTGGGGACGGAGCTAACTGTGTAAATAACACCCCACGGATCTGGAAGCTGTGCTAAGATCAGCACCCGAGCCTCAGGCTGACTGGGAATTTAGTGGGAATTTTTTCCAGCATTGTGGCTTCTGGAAATATTGCCATATTTAGGCCAACAGTCTAAAGCAATGCAAACTTCTTTGCACCAAGCTGGTTCCCAGACATCCCCTTCATTCAGTGCAAGGGACCCAAACAATCATCTGTTACGGAGTTTTCAAACAATAAGCTTTAATTGCCTTAATAGAAAAATAAGCACTGAAATATATATAAATGTGATTACATTAAAGTAATTCTGTAGTCTAACATACTAGAAACCAAAGCCCAGTCATATTTTTAATGATACAGAGTAGCAAGATTTAGGGTTTAGAANATTTTGATTCTATACACTGTATAAAACTTAAGTCCAGTAGTCACTTAACAGTAAATGGAATATGACTGCAGATCGATGCTTACTTTCAGCTTACTCCAGCAAGATAACTCAGCTATCCAAACTGATGTACATAATGTATTATATGAGTTTTACCATTTGATAATTGCCTTTTTCAAAGAAAACCTGTCCACACTGTAGACTGGCAGTCCCTTTCATATCTTGCCTTTATCTAAAGATAGACAGCGTTTAGGGTTTAGAAATTTTCCAGAGAGAATACCGAAGTATCCGGTATTGTTTAGGAAACAACAGTAAAGATGAGACAAACCTCCACGGTGCAATAAAAACTAAGTAAATCAATTTATTCTGTATACTATACAATGTGTAAGTTTGTAAAGAACAATTGACATTTTTATCACCTTAACATCTTGACTGGGTGTAAATATGTCCAACAAAATGTACTCCTGTGGCCTTTACACAAACACTGTCCTACTACATCAAGAACAATGAGAGGGAAGCCTTTGGTGTTACAGATTTGGGGACATATCTGTGAAGTTGTAATTAATCCACTTAACTATCTCAAATAAAACGTTGGTGCTATCTGCTATTACAAGCCTACATGAGTACTACTCTAACAACTAAACGCTGTCTATCTTTAGATAAAGGCAAGATATGAAAGGGACTGCCAGTCTACAGTGTGGACAGGTTTTCTTTGAAAAAGGCAATTATCAAATGGTAAAACTCATATAATACATTATGTACATCAGTTTGGATAGCTGAGTTATCTTGCTGGAGTAAGCTGAAAGTAAGCATCGATCTGCAGTCATATTCCATTTACTGTTAAGTGACTACTGGACTTAAGTTTTATACAGTGTATAGAATCAAAATAGCTGTGCCTGCTGCTGAGGTCTGTCAGATGTGAAGGCTCATAATCAGTCATTGACCTAGTTAGTATTACAGTACTTCAAATATACACATGGATAATATACTCATAGCTGAATTTGTAGTAATCTTAGGAACTGCAGTTCACTGAGTGAGCATCAGAAGAGCTTGTGTTGTCCAACCAGCAGGACAAGCTGAGTTGTAGCTAAGTGAGTGGAATGTTTAAATTTAAATGGCTATCTTTTTTAAACCTTCCCAAACATCAAGAGAGCTCACCTTCGGGGAGCTACAGAATAGTGGCACCAGACAATACACAGCAAGTCACTTAAAGTTGTTCAACATTTGTTTCAGGCCCAATCCCATCATTAAGTTTCAATTTCATTTATACATAGAAAAATAAAGAGGGAATTTCACATAAAAACAAACATTTATAAAAAGCAGCTTGCTTCAGTATTTCCAGTTTCCTTGTTATTCCTCCAGCCTAATTTCTTAAAGAAGTCAAGTAGGTCCATTTCTTCAAACTGTTTTGCAAAAACCACAAATTATTTGTAATATTAGTGGAGGATAAGGAATAAGGACAGGCTTGACAAAGCCCATCTAATTACTAAAAAGGGGCTAGACAGACTTAAAAGAATCAGGTTACCAATTTTGAAATTCTCTGGAATTGCTTCTCTGAATCAAACACATTACACAGACACCATGTGTTCTGATCAGAACAGGACCAAATAAAGACTATTCAATTTCTCTTGACCATTTTGTTTGCCTCTAGAACAGAGCATTGCAGAAGATATGGGCCAGCATTGGTTTTGACTAGCAGTCCTTTATACCCCACGACCTTTCTGAATACGTCAGCACAAAGTACAAGCTTCTAAAAACATGCATCTTTAAGTGTTCCCATAATACTCACATTGGCGCTTTGTTTCTAACAGGCTGTTTCCAAACTATTATTTTTAAAAAAAGACCTTCAGTAAACTGATCTTTTTAAAGAGCTTCTTGTTCTCCCAAAGACTGTGACTACCTATATGAAAATCAATTATATTATGGATCATACTCCACTTTCAATAGTTTTAAATGCATCAATTCACCTGACTAATATCAACTATGTATTTTATCTATCTAGTACTTACAACCTTCATCATAAGCATGAACTGGAGTTCATCTCTATTTTCTGATATGAAAAGTTACCTCTTTCTCAGTAAGTCATTATAGAAATACCTTTTCAGATATTTGTTTCCATTAAGTCAATGAGGGGCTGCTGTACGAAGAAAAGGAAATAATTTACTACCTCTTCAGGAGTCCAAGAAAAAAAGAAAATATATCCTTCTGCTTCTAGAAGTCTAGAACAGCCCAAAGACAATTGCATATCAAACGTCAGTGAGCCTAGATTTGGTGTTTGCCACACAGGGAACTCTCTAGAACAGTACACTTAGCCATATTCTATGCCAACAGACAGAGCATTTCTGCTTTAAAAGCTTAAACAACTGCTGAACAGAAAGGGCACTTGCCTGCAAATATAGGTACAAATTCCAATTTTATACTTGAATGCTGGATATTGTTGTGAAACAAAATATACAACTGCAAAAGCATAAGGTTGAGTCAAATGTAAATGTGTTTCACAAATTTCAGGCATACAATTTTTACTTTCAGTTGCAAGATTCTGGGCTCTTAGTTTCAGGACAAGACTTTGAAAGATACAGAATCACTTGTGCTTTGATTGGCACATTATCTGCTTTTTAAAATGTAAAACTAATAGACGTTTGCAAAAGGTTGTGCAAAACTATTGTATTTACAAAAAATGGCACAAGAGTGAATTCAACAGTCTATGCACATGCACACTTCATCCACATCTTCAACAAAAGTGTGTCCTAAGCTACGGAACTGAAAAGAATACCAGCTTCAACAGGCAGTTGTCAATAAGCACTAGGTTCACAAGAGTTACACCAGAATGGGCAAATATTGCCCAAGTAAAAACTCTATTGTTAAAGCTGAAACAGGTTTAAGGCCGTTCAAGTTCAAAAGCAGAAACAAAATTCAATCAGAGCCCTGTCTTTGTTTTTATACATGCTTTACCATCTAGCAACTTGTGGTCTAAACCTCTACTTTAGACAACAAATCCAAACACGGAAGAAAAACCCAACACAACTGGAGGTTATATTAAATACAAATATGCTGTAATTAAGATGAAATAACAAAAGCAGAAACATTAGAAGTTGTAAAACTTGCGATGTCACTTGCTGGAACCAGTCCTACACTAGGAAATGGGCAGTATGTACATTTTCAAGTAGATTACATTGCTCTAACCAAACTTGTCCTTTTTAATCAGTGCATTTTTCTCAACTAGTCCAAATACTACGTTTTACTCTTAACAGTATTCCCTTACAATAGCAGCACATGCTATCGCTACCTGCAAAGCTGTCAGTCTCATGACTTAGTGTAAGAAAGAAAAAGGGGGATGTGAGGGTGAGAAATAACTATTAAGGAGAAATAACAGGAATGAGAATAATCATGCAGTTCAGCTGTTCTCGTCAGCCAGCCAGCTTGCTAGCAACAAGAGATGGTTTCCGCTGTGGAAGGTCCTGTGGAGTAGGAATATGGTCACCAGTCACTTCTGTCTTGTCAGGAGCTGCAGTAGGCAGTTGCTTATTCTTCATCTTTGCTTTAGCCATGTTGTAATCACCAGAATCAAAGTACTTTTGCTAGAAGACAAAACATATATCTTTAAAAGCCAGAAATCTTACCAGATGTATACACTGAATTACACTGTTAAATAGATACTTTAAATTTTAAAAAGTTGCAAAATCTCTGTGATTCATCAAAGTAGCTCTACCTTGATTAAAAAAAGGTCTTATCAAGGCTAGTAGTAAGCACAGCTGAATTCTTAACATCATTGTGAACATTATTGTGAACAGTAATCTGAACATTATTTTTACCCTGCTTTTCCCAAAAGCTCATCTCCCACAACTGAAACCTTGGGGTTTGCAAATTTTGTTGCAGTGAACGAGTTCTGCTACACACAATAACCAAACAATGCACAAATTAAAGCTGGAGAACAGAGCCTGGTCTATCATACCAGAGATCAAAGTAGCATGAAAGTGCAAGCTAACAAGGAAACGTCCTCTCTGCACACATTAAAACAGTGAAACTGTAAACCCTGAAGTTCCCAAACCAATTATTTAGCAAAGTCAAATCTACTGTACAGTCCTTCTGAAAAACACTATGCCAAGGAAATTATCCCCATTCCATTTCTTTTCTGAATACAAAAGTAAATTAAGTTTCAAATTCCTAGTTGAAAAACAGTGTTCCTTGATATATCAGCAAGTTTTTATTAGCATTACTTTTAAGAGTAGCCAGATTTGTCAAAATATTAAGTTATCTATGCATGTCAAAGCCAAATGACTGTTATTTACACACACCACGGTAAGATGAGTCATGGAATTTGATCCAAGCTCTGCATAAAGTCTTCCGCTGCTCACTGACACATTTTGCAGGAAAAGTTGCATTGTTTTTACATCTTACCATGAGGTCTACCACTAAGACACTTGTAATCCATGAATTTGAACAGCTTTCATATGAGGCAAAAAAATTAGATTCAGATTAAGATTTACACCACTAACTACTGCTCACAATCACAACCATCTCTGAAGGGTAAGACCACCCAGTTAGATTTGTACGGGCTTAGTCCTCAGCTGAACAACAGCCGTCACTACCTGTGATGTCCAAGTGCTTCCAGGCAGCACATTGCCACCACCACAGCCTTTATCCTGCACTGGTACTGCCCAGCTGCAAAACGCTCAGTGGCAGCAGCTGCTGGACAGAAGTAATTTGAGCACCTGACTGAACAGGCCTTTACCAAAGAGGGAGGAGGTTGTTCAGACAAGACCTCCTGAAAACAGCTTCAACTGCTCCCTGCCAGAGCCCTGGAGTTGGGATCTATTTCTCCCACAGTCCGTCATACATCTGAATCACACACTTTTATTTATAAACCTTCCCAGGGCAATCCTTTTGATGGTGTAATCCCTATTTACACCACAACATTCTAGCACTACCTCTGCAGACTAGATCTCAAGGTAGAACATAATCTGATTTGGAAAAAGGCTTTCCCATTCTGCCCTTTAAGACTGAAGCAACCAAAAGAAACTTTTAAACAGCAACTAGGTAATAACAGAACCATTTGATCTTTAGATGTGATACAGCTGTTAGCAGAAATCTTTCGGTCCAGCTAAGAGTTCTAAGAATGCCTCCACAGGAGCATGATGTAATACTGTTCCCATCTACCATTATTCCAGAGAAAGTGTGCTAGTATGGTGTGTGCATCAAATGCAGAACATTTCTGGACAGCAAATATGAATTGGCAGAGTGTGTCCTGGTTGCCAAACTGAAGATGATTTGGGCTACAGCTGACCACAGAAGAATATCTGAGAAAATCCACCATCTCTCATGCTTTACAGTATCAATCCATTTCTTCCTTTAACTCATTCCTGTATTTTCCTGATTTATTCTAGCTTCTCACAGATGGCCTGTATTTGATCATCCCTTTCAAAACCAACTCTGTCTGTCCAGGAGTCTTCCTGTCAGAAACAGTATCTGAAAGCACACACACTCTCCTCACTGGTTCAACTCTTAGCAGTGCAGGCGGCCCGAAGTACACCAGAACCCCTATCAAGTAAAGAGGCCTCCTCATTTAAGACATTGAGCAAATCAAAAAAATAAAATCTAAATCAAAAAAATAAAAAATAAATGGAATAAAGTTATTATCACCACATCAGCGACTGCAGGAGGCCTATCATGAATTGGAATCCACAAGTTTTTGCCATCTTTCATCAGAGTAGCAAAAGTCAATTAAGATGGCCATGGATCTGTCTGTGTTCAAATCTGAAAGTACATGCTGCAGAAGTCTTTGCATTCAATAATGGATAATTAAGATGAAGATATTGTACAGGCTGTTATTGCTGGTGGTGAGATTCTCTGACATTTGCACCAAGTACAAGCAGTCATAATTCCTTTATGGCTATCAATCCCTACTGAGTGAATGCTGGCCTGTTTTCCTGAGATATCATCGCAATACAAACTTACCACTCCCTTCTGTGTCTACACATACCCTGAATGCAGTGAAGTCTCATTTAGAGCGTAACTCAGAGGGAGTCACCTCACCTACCACCTGCCCAGACCCAGCAGCCATTAACTCTGCTTCACACCTTCCAACTCATGAGACAAAGATGATCCAAAAGACCTGCCAACAGTAACAATTCCCAGGAGATGTTACCAGATAGCACAGAATTAGATCATCACTGAACTCCACCAGCTGGTTTGAGGAGGATTTATACTTGCAATCATTGCGTGTACTGAAAGGGCCTAGACAACAGTAAAAAACCCAGAACGGTGTGACAGCAATGACAGCACCACCAGAAGCAGTGACAAACTGCTTCAGGATTATTCCAAGAACAGTCCTAGCATGCCTGAAAGGCATTACATAATCATTCTATGAATAATTAAACTAAAAAACCCCAAGTCAAATAGCAAAGAAAATAAGAGACACCGGTTAGATGTGGAACAATACTGAAATATTAACTCACTCTTCATTCTTCTCTCATTATTTTTGGGTCTGGGTGTATATCCAGAATTATACAACCACTAATTCTCAAACCACTAATGTCAGATGATGCCTGGTCTAACAGCAGACACCAAACTTCCACATGCTAGAAACATGAAGGAAAGGAGTGGACATCAATTTGGAGGGCATAAGAATGGGCAGGACAAAATCACTACAAAATAAGGATGAGTTTCTATCCCTTGGTGTTTACTATAATTTTTTTTTTCAAGTTTATCACAGCAACTTCTAAGTTTAATTTTTTATAGCAAGTGTGGTTGAGCCACTGATGCTGTAAACAGCTATCCTGCCAACCTGGCATCTGTTTTGCAGAGACAAATTTCCCCGTGCTTTCTCAAAATTCAAGGTTCTTAGGACTCTTTTACCATGTAAAGGCCCATGGAGTAGGAAAAAAAATCGCAGATACAGGAATTCTGGATTTTTTTGTCTATACCCTGTAGACAATAACTTACTCCTTTTTGAAGCCTCTTCCTCAAGAAGTCTGAGCCTCCTGGCTTCTGGCCCAGATGAGGGTATCTTGCTTTCAATTTTGCTTCTTCAGCTTTTTCTGGACTTAACACCTTATCCTCCATCTCCTGAAAGACAGTGAGTGACACTGTAAGTGACACATACAACAATGTATATTTATGCAGAACAGCTTTGCAGGTAATACACCCACATTCCCACTGCTGCTACCAAGGGAGCATAACAATTATCTGATTAGACATTTTCATACATTCTTTCTCAAAAGCTGACAGCAACTGTAGGAGTTCAGCCTCCCATTTTAGACACCTTTCCTGGAGATGCTGCGCACTTCCCTCTCAAAGAAGAGCAATATGAATTATTCAATCATAAAAATAAAAAATACTCAAAACTCTTTTTTTTTTTTTTTTTGGTCAGAACAAAACAAGGGGTCCACTAAGAACAAATAAATATTGAATAGTGAGCAAGAACCACAGGACCTTTTTCCAAATGCCCATTTCATCATTTAACATTTAATTGCATAGGCAGATTGGCACTTCCACTGCCACACTGATCTGTATGGCTGCTTCAGCTGTAATGTGTTGATATTCACCATGAAACAGTCTCAAAAACATGCCTGCTGTTATACTAATAACTATACTGTGTTTCTCTATACATGTCTATAATTATCCTGAAATTATGAGGATGAAGACAGTTGGGTAGTGCATTTGCGTAAAATAAAATGCCTATTTTATGAGCATACTGTAAAACATGGATGCTCAAAATAATAATTTAGAGATATTCATTTGGCACAATTGCAATCTGTTTACTGGCCTCTACGTCACACTCAGCTCTTCCATGTCCACATTGCAATTTGATGTATGAAGTACAATTTATTCTACTGGATTGTTTCTAATATATCTTTCATTCAAAATTCTTGGTTTGTTTTTTCCAGTATTTGGCCACAGCCTTTTTTTTTTTTTTTTTTTATAAAAACCCTCCCTCATTAAAAANTTGTGCAGCTGCCTGTTACACCAGCTGGAGTCTGTTAGACCTCTCCAGCTTTCAGTCCCATGCACTGACTGCTGCAGCGCAGAATTGTTATTATCACCTGAAGTCAAAGAGTTTCAGGCAGGAAGTAAGAATGGCCATTGAAATCAGGAGGGCGTCATTCATCTATGACTAAGATTTCATGTCCACTCAGAGCTGCTTAGGCAGCCCCTTCATACTCTCTTCCATGCCTGTCATTACCCTTTGCATTGCATCCACCAGCACGACTGCCTGTACTCCCCAGTTAGGGTTTACAGAAACTAATTCAACAGAAAAATAACCATTTATAATTTTTTTTTTTCTCCCCTTGTTGGGCTGTTTCATTTGGATCGGTTTTCACACCCTGGATGAGCATGCGGCTGCACAAACAGGTANGGGCTGTTTCATTTGGATCGGTTTGCACAGCCTGGATGAGCATGCGGCTGCACAAACAGGTACGGTAACACAGCAGCAGGGAGGACAGGGACACAGCGAGCAGGGAGTTACTGAAGCCACAAATGCCGAAGAACAAGAGCCACCACTACACTCCCCACCCCTGGGTGCTCTTCACTATCTCTGATAAACTGCTCCACGATGTGAAAGATTCAACATCTCCCTGGTAAGGTGCCTCAGAAACAAAGATTACAACAGATTCAGAATATAACATTATCTACTTGCTCCATTTGGCCAAAACACCTCAAGGACAGCTTTGCACAATACAACAGGAAACTGAATTAACAGTTCTCCCAAGGAAAAAACAGAAACTCTCATAACAATTTAAGAGAAACATCAGTGACAACAGCAACCAATGCTTTTTATTAGATGAAAATGCAGCTAGGCAATACAATGCAAAATCCAAATATGAATAAAGGGCCAAGTTTCCCTGACACTGCTGGACACAGAACCATCCCATATCTCACTAGGCAGTATCACACTAGCCAAGCCCACGGCTCTCATGCGCTACAAAGATCACGCAGCAGCTGCTCTCGCTATTGTGGCTCATCAGAATGCCAACACCGACTGGATTTGCTCAAAAATCCTTTCAGCTCAACACTTTGAACATCTAATGCTGAATCACTGGGTGCTCACTGCTGAGCCAACAGACTAAGTATTTGAGGGGGCATATTTTGCCACTAAAAGCAAAAAGGACATATTTTTTTAACACAAGAGGACCAACAATAAATAGCTTATATAAATATGTATTCATGGTGCATCAAAGGAGACATTTATGCAAACTCACAGAGTTGACAAATTATGGCACAGCAGGCAATCCAAACAAAAACACCGTGTTACGCATCAATGCAGCTCAAAAGGATACAGAGCACGGCCGCTTCTTCATCACCAACAACAACTAAGACTCAAAAACCCACAGAACACAAAGAATTTCAATACCACGACTTGGGGTGTCAAACAAAACCAGCTGATGGCAGGTTCAAAAAATACTCAAGACAACAGTTCTTCACGTAAAATACAGTTAAGCTGCAGAACTCCTTTCTGAAGGATACAGGGGGTGCCAAGAATTTAGATTCAGAAAGCAATTCGATGTGTTCATTTGCAGCTCAGAAGCCTTTTAAATCAGATTGCCGAGACCTCGGAGCGTTTTCTTGGGAAGATCACTGCCTGCACGTCCTGATCTTATATTCTTCTGAGGACTAGATGGTATTGAGCACTCTCGATGTGCTGCTGAGCCCCGAAGACTTTAGTCCAAGCCACTCCTACATTCAGAACATTCTCCCTTGAATTACAGAAGCAACAACCAAGTGACTAACAAATGACTCGGGAGTGGGCAGAAATCAAGATATACCACGCTCTTCTTCCAAGTGACAACCACACAAAAGTTATAATTTTAGTACTCCACAGGAATCTGACACAGCTCATGAAGTCATTAAAATTATCTACCAGGAAGGCAGTAGTTACCTAACTCACTTGAAAACAGCTTTTGCTTTTAATCTCTGCAGAGGTCCTAGTGGCATAAAGTTCTGTATCTGCTGGACAACTGACCTGCACTACTAAAAAGAAGAGCCACCAGCCTTTTAAAACTCTGGTATGAATGGCTCATCTTTAGCAGAAGACATCAGACAAAATGCAAAACAGAAAACGGGAAAAACATGGCAACAACACAACACTAAAGCAAACTGATGTGGCAAAAACCAGTTCAGCGACAAAACGCATCACCTCTAAGAGTTTCCTGAAAAATACAGGCTTTCAAGGCAAAGAGTCAACCAAACATACATTCTCCTATGTCTGAAGTTTCTTTGTTTCTGAACTTCCCCCTGCCACTGTCCTGAGTTTTCACACTGAGAACAGGAAACGCTGGTCTTTGGCAGATATTCAGTTGTATCACTGTAGTTAAAAACATTTCTCACTCAGCACAAGCATCTTACAGCAAGTCAGATACTTTGGGAAAAAGCATGAAAACACTGTCCCCAAGTTCATTTAGGGGCGTAATCTTTTTTAAGCACAGATAC
>VYZR01042452.1:31679-41796 GCA_013400675.1 Oxylabes madagascariensis
TGTCTGTGAGACAGCAAACCCATTACTAATTGTGCAGCTGCCTGTTACACCAGCTGGAGTCTGTTAGACCTCTCCAGCTTTCAGTCCCATGCACTGACTGCTGCAGCGCAGAATTGTTATTATCACCTGAAGTCAAAGAGTTTCAGGCAGGAAGTAAGAATGGCCATTGAAATCAGGAGGGCGTCATTCATCTATGACTAAGATTTCATGTCCACTCAGAGCTGCTTAGGCAGCCCCTTCATACTCTCTTCCATGCCTGTCATTACCCTTTGCATTGCATCCACCAGCACGACTGCCTGTACTCCCCAGTTAGGGTTTACAGAAACTAATTCAACAGAAAAATAACCATTTATAATTTTTTTTTTTCTCCCCTTGTTGGGCTGTTTCATTTGGATCGGTTTGCACAGCCTGGATGAGCATGCGGCTGCACAAACAGGTACGGTAACACAGCAGCAGGGAGGACAGGGACACAGCGAGCAGGGAGTTACTGAAGCCACAAATGCCGAAGAACAAGAGCCACCACTACACTCCCCACCCCTGGGTGCTCTTCACTATCTCTGATAAACTGCTCCACGATGTGAAAGATTCAACATCTCCCTGGTAAGGTGCCTCAGAAACAAAGATTACAACAGATTCAGAATATAACATTATCTACTTGCTCCATTTGGCCAAAACACCTCAAGGACAGCTTTGCACAATACAACAGGAAACTGAATTAACAGTTCTCCCAAGGAAAAAACAGAAACTCTCATAACAATTTAAGAGAAACATCAGTGACAACAGCAACCAATGCTTTTTATTAGATGAAAATGCAGCTAGGCAATACAATGCAAAATCCAAATATGAATAAAGGGCCAAGTTTCCCTGACACTGCTGGACACAGAACCATCCCATATCTCACTAGGCAGTATCACACTAGCCAAGCCCACGGCTCTCATGCGCTACAAAGATCACGCAGCAGCTGCTCTCGCTATTGTGGCTCATCAGAATGCCAACACCGACTGGATTTGCTCAAAAATCCTTTCAGCTCAACACTTTGAACATCTAATGCTGAATCACTGGGTGCTCACTGCTGAGCCAACAGACTAAGTATTTGAGGGGGCATATTTTGCCACTAAAAGCAAAAAGGACATATTTTTTTAACACAAGAGGACCAACAATAAATAGCTTATATAAATATGTATTCATGGTGCATCAAAGGAGACATTTATGCAAACTCACAGAGTTGACAAATTATGGCACAGCAGGCAATCCAAACAAAAACACCGTGTTACGCATCAATGCAGCTCAAAAGGATACAGAGCACGGCCGCTTCTTCATCACCAACAACAACTAAGACTCAAAAACCCACAGAACACAAAGAATTTCAATACCACGACTTGGGGTGTCAAACAAAACCAGCTGATGGCAGGTTCAAAAAATACTCAAGACAACAGTTCTTCACGTAAAATACAGTTAAGCTGCAGAACTCCTTTCTGAAGGATACAGGGGGTGCCAAGAATTTAGATTCAGAAAGCAATTCGATGTGTTCATTTGCAGCTCAGAAGCCTTTTAAATCAGATTGCCGAGACCTCGGAGCGTTTTCTTGGGAAGATCACTGCCTGCACGTCCTGATCTTATATTCTTCTGAGGACTAGATGGTATTGAGCACTCTCGATGTGCTGCTGAGCCCCGAAGACTTTAGTCCAAGCCACTCCTACATTCAGAACATTCTCCCTTGAATTACAGAAGCAACAACCAAGTGACTAACAAATGACTCGGGAGTGGGCAGAAATCAAGATATACCACGCTCTTCTTCCAAGTGACAACCACACAAAAGTTATAATTTTAGTACTCCACAGGAATCTGACACAGCTCATGAAGTCATTAAAATTATCTACCAGGAAGGCAGTAGTTACCTAACTCACTTGAAAACAGCTTTTGCTTTTAATCTCTGCAGAGGTCCTAGTGGCATAAAGTTCTGTATCTGCTGGACAACTGACCTGCACTACTAAAAAGAAGAGCCACCAGCCTTTTAAAACTCTGGTATGAATGGCTCATCTTTAGCAGAAGACATCAGACAAAATGCAAAACAGAAAACGGGAAAAACATGGCAACAACACAACACTAAAGCAAACTGATGTGGCAAAAACCAGTTCAGCGACAAAACGCATCACCTCTAAGAGTTTCCTGAAAAATACAGGCTTTCAAGGCAAAGAGTCAACCAAACATACATTCTCCTATGTCTGAAGTTTCTTTGTTTCTGAACTTCCCCCTGCCACTGTCCTGAGTTTTCACACTGAGAACAGGAAACGCTGGTCTTTGGCAGATATTCAGTTGTATCACTGTAGTTAAAAACATTTCTCACTCAGCACAAGCATCTTACAGCAAGTCAGATACTTTGGGAAAAAGCATGAAAACACTGTCCCCAAGTTCATTTAGGGGCGTAATCTTTTTTAAGCACAGATACGAATAAGTACTGCGAAATGGGTTGTTTATGTAAGTGTTTCAGAGCTAAGCACTAACCGAGTGAATGTTCAGTTTTGCCTACCCAGACAAACAGTTTTATTGGAGGTTAATATTGCAATGTCATAACGCACTGATATCACAGTATCAGACCAGAACATAATCTCACAGAAAGCAAAGTTTTATTTTATTGATGTTATATAATTTGTCTTGAATACTTCACCAGACTAAAACCAAATTAGGAGAGCAGCAAGGACCTCCCATCTCTCAAATAAAAGGTAATTTCTCCAAGCAGTGCATAAGCATGATATTTCAAGACTTCAGTGTGAAAGTTCATTAGGAAAATCGGCCCCAGTCACCTGACTTCATCAGAACACCCTAGAAGGCATTACAATAAACTTGCTGCCACATGTTTAACTATGCTCTTATTACAGAGCTATTCTAGGAGTGCTGCATAGGCCAGGGACTTATTTTTATAGGCTTTGAACAGGAACAGTATCCCTTCAGCAGCCTACCTAGCACGAACGTTAAGTCACGCCGCAGAACACACCTATTTAAGAGCAGATTACAGACCCGACAAGAAGCTGGTTCTGATTACTGCTCCTATTGAGAAGGTATCATTCCATATTAAGCCCCAAAGCTCTACCTGTGCGACTAACTCATATTACAAATTGTAAATTATTAAACAAAAACTTAGCAGCTGAGGTAGATTAAGCTTTTTCTTTTAGCGTCCTTCAAAGCAGTACTTGTGTTTCATAACTTCTCCGGTTCACAGCCGCGGGGATTGCAACTGGGCTCCCACAGCAATGACAAGACTAAAAAACAAACGGCTTCTTAAAGTCACAGCACAGCCATCTCTGAAGCCGAATCCCACTTGAGAAATGATACAATTATTAGCCACGGAGATGACATAAGAGGGACACCACAAAATAACCCAGCCAGCTATTCTTTCTAAAATCCTCAACTAGCACAGGTCACGGTCGTTGTGATTGGGTTTTCTGCTCCTGAATCGATTACATTAAAAGCTGAACATCTTTTAGCAGTGAAACAAACGTTCAGGCTGCGGATTACGGCCGGTGTCCATCCCGCCGCTGCGATGGAGCCGCAGCCCATCGCGCAGGACGGCGCGGCCCGCGGAGCCCCGCAGGGAGCGGGGCCGAGGCCGGGCAAGGAGCGAGGGAGCGCCCCGGCCCGGCCCGGCCCGCACACGGCCGGTGGGCCGGAACAGCCGCTCCCGAGCCNCTGCTGCTGCTGCTGCCGCCTCCTCCCGCACAAGATGGCGACGGCGCGCGCGACGGAGCGTCGGCGGGGCCAGACTTCCTCCGCCTCGGCCCCCGCGCGCGGGCTGGGGAGCGGGGGCGGGATCCGCCCGCGCCCCTCGCGTCACGTCCGGGGCCGCGGGTTCGAGACCCGGGTTGGGGGGCGGCTCTCAGAGGCCGCGCAGACCCGGTGCCCCTCCCGTTAGAATCACAGAATTACAGATTTACAGAGATATCGGCGTCGGAAGAGACGTTCGGTATGGTCCAGTCCACCCGCACATGCGTCACTGTAACCACGAAACCACATCACCCGGCGCCAGAGCCAGACATCTCAAACACTCCAGGGATGGTGACTCCACCGCCTCCCTGGGCAGCCTGTTCCAATGTTTGACCAGCCGAACAAAAATTCTTCTTATTCTTCTAATATCTAATGTGAATCTCCCGTGTCTCAGCTTAAGGCCATCTCCTCTGGTCCCCTCACTGGTGCCCACCTCAACCTCACCGCAGCCCCCCAACCCCGGCTCGTCCAGCCTGCACGGGCTCCCCTGCTCAGCATCAGGGTAAAGGGAAAAAACCTTCACTGCTTGGCTAAAGTTAGTTCTTTTGGCCACTTCCAGTGATCAAAATACAAGGAGCTGAGTGCTCAGCAGCATTACTCGAGGGTCTCATGAATCCCAGACAGCAGCTGACAGGATAGGAAGGCTCAGTCCATTGGAACTTCTTAACACAGTATCAAGTTATACAGAGTCTTTTAATCCCTTCCCATCTACTTTTCACTGTCTGGTTCTTTGCTGAAAAATAACCTTCTGTGGACTCTCTTCAAGAGCATACAGGAGGGGTTTAAATAGCCCACCATTATAAATCTTTAGAGGTCCCTAAATAAATGGATTATGTGAACAGCAAGGTATGGATTCTACTTAGCACAGCTCAGGAGGGACTGGCCAGGACAGGCTTTGTGCGATTATGGTCGGAAGAACATGAGGCAGGTCAGAAAGGGCTGTGACAGCTGAAGCTGCCAATGATTTTGCCACTGCTGAATTGTACTAAATGCCCCATAAGCCAGTAGTTGGAAGAGGTTTTTTGTGCACCTGAGAGATTCATCCAGAAACCAGGATCACACAGCTGTGGGGAACCCAAGGAATGTACACATCCCTCATTCAGAAAGGGATTTAGCCGGGCAGATTGCACAGAAAAATAATCATAGAATGCACCACTGGGTTTTTTCCTAATGATGAAAAAGGTCATGATATTGGTGGGTGTGTCACATTTGCTTCAAGCAAAATCAGGGAGAAATGGTCTGAAAGTGTGACAAACAGAGCAACGTAGAAAAATGATCATAAAAAGGATGAAGTTCATAGATTTTAAAAGGAAGAAGAACAAAGCAGTGACAGCAGACAAGAATGCGAACTTCAGGAATTTCTTTCAAATCTCTTAGGAAATTAATGTGATGGAAAACAGTTTCAAGGATTCAGCAGTTCCTTAATGCAGTTATTTCTTTTCCTCTCATAATGCAGAGGAAAGATGGGGAATAAATTCAGAACCTCAGAAAAAAGCCCATGTTCTTCAATGGCCTCAAATACAAGAAAGAAGTCTGCAGAAACTAGGTCAGTTTTTAAGGATGTGTATCTAAAGCAGATCATGAAGACGAGGGGGTACCCAAATATTACTGAACGAAATTTTTAAAGGCCAAAGTGTTTAATGTTTCTTTTTGTTCAATCTGGCATGATCAAAGTAAATAGTGTAACAAAGTATAGCCTCTAGCTGGAATAAGGAAAGACTGGTTTACAGGTTACTTTAATTAGTTTTGGTAAGTATTTTCAACTTGGATGAAAAAATATCCTTAAGAGATTAGAGAATGACAGAAACAATCTCCAGTTAATTACTGGTGATTCATATAGGAACCTGTAAAAAATGAATGGGTTTCCAGGAGTCACTTTCCCTGAATTTGAATAGGAGTATAGGGAGAACAGAATATAAGCTATATAATTAGGCTGTCAATAATGACTTGAAAAATAATCTAAAATAAGAACTCAAAAGGAACTGGGTAGCTAGGCAGGAATTCACAGTTAAGAACAAGGGTTTCACACAATCATCCTTCCTTTAAGAAAAAGGAAATAGACCATGTGGAGAAGTGGGTGAAGGTGGCTGAAGTTCCAGATGCCTTCTGGCATTAATAAGGCTTCTGACACTTTCCCATGCAAATTAGGGAAACTTAATTAGATGAAACTTTAATGTGGTGGATGCAAGTTTGTTGGAAACAGCTATCAATTCTTCAAACAGCAATGCTGTGTTCAGCATAGAAAATCATGGGTAGTGGGAGAATTAAGTTCAATAAGGAGAACTACCATTTTGGGAACAAGCAGGTAGGACATCTCTTATACTGGATAACAAGATGAATGCAAGTTGACATCTCCTGATACTGAAAAACAGTGTATTACAACAGGATGCATGAAGAGGACTTTAATCCATATGATTTATCAACCAATTCTTCCAGTCTGATTGGCACAAAGAGGCCCTGACTGGGATGCTGTGTCCAGCCTCACACACTTCAAGACTGTTTCACTCCAAAAAAAAGAAAGCAAAGAGCCAGAATGACAAGAGGTGCAGAAACTAAAGGCTGACTGAACAGTCTGGGGTTGTCTTAGTTACCCAAAAAAAGACTGAGAAGGGAAATACAAGAACTAAATTGTTTGCTTATAGTGAAAAGGCTAAGTAGTATTTAACTCAACTTCAGCAGCATTTAGTTGGATGTTAAAATCCTTATATAACTATAACTAAATGTATATGGTATAAACTATAACTAAATGTATACAGTATAACTAAATGTTATACTTTCTCATGATAAGTATAATTTATTACTGGAAGAGATTAGTTGTAGCAGCCAGCACTGGAGGCCCTTATAAACTCAAACTTTTATTAAAAATAATTGTATATGGTTGAGCCTATTGAGGAGTATAGAGAAGAAACCAATGACCTATCCAAAATTAGTCTAGCCTTAATCGAAGCTTAGAAGGTCATGTGGAATTTAGTTCATAGTTTATGAGCATCCAGCATTTCTCCAGGTGTGTCCCTAATGGAAAGTGTTTACTCAGATCAAGCTGTAAATGGAGAATGACTCAGTAAAATAAAAGTTGTGCACAGATAATCCAAGGTCACTTTCATTCCAAATCCATTTAGGGACTAAGTGTAGTTTGACTAGTAAAGTGAATACAAATTTATTTCCTAGACATGACTTGTAGTAACTACATATTCAAAATCCACACTTCTTTGCTATTCAAAGCAAATTAACGAAGGGAGATGACTTGAAGAAGTCTATTTAAATAAAGTTATCAAGATACAAACATTGCATAATGTCAGTGTAAAATAAAAGGTTAATCTACTACATGGGAATGCTGACTTTTCATTAAAAATGGGTCCTTTCCTCATGCTTTTTTTTTCATTGAGCATGCAAGCAAGCTGTGCACCATGACACAAATCAGTAGTTTGAGGATACATGCTGTTTGCTTATGACTCAATAGCAGCTACACAGAAACTAGGACAGCCTCTTGATATCCTAGTCCAGACCATAGTTCTGTACACAGTACGAGTGCAGTTGTGTTTGACTCTTCTGCTACCAAAAGAAACTTTTTCTCAGTTTTCAAGGCGCACAAATGACTAGAAACTGCAAACAATCTCTTCCTGTAGAGTTTTCCCCAATTCTCTATAAAATGAATCCTAGGTAACCTTTGAAAACCTGGTGTAACAGAGTGGAAAACACTGCTGAAGTGGGGAAAGGGCTCAGTAATATCTGAGCTTTGCCCTTTTGGAGCAGCAGTCATTTGCATGTACAAGATAGTTGATAAGTATCATCTGGAAAGTCCAGTCTCCCTTACGTTCCCTGGCAGACTTCCTGGAGATTTCATGATACACTGACTTCTCTCAGCTAAGGGCAGTGCTGAATATACAAGAAGCACATCCATCCTTTCTCCAGTCTTCATCAGATAAGCATGTTAAAGGGCACCTTGCATATTACTGACACTCTAAAAACCTACAGCAAAGTGAAGAAAAACACAAATCAAGGTAAGACAGTTGAGAAACTCAGAACGTCATCAAATATCATAAAGCTTCATTTCCACGATTAAATATATAGTTCAAATATAATCAAACGCTTCTAACTTTATTTCTCTCAGTTACACAGTTGAACACTTAGCATAAACTGTTCATCTGACTGTTTTGTTTTAGGAATACACACACGTATCGGAAAATAGTCATATGCCCAGTGTAGCATTGCTAGTAAAACTTCCTATGGCCACCTAGTGGCCTACATGGAATTGACCTATGAAAAATATTTAGGATTACATGAAGATCCTCTCATCTAAAAAAAAAACAAAAAGTACAAGTTTCATAGCTTTTGCATATATTTGAGATATAAATACTAATTTGTTTGCACAGTACATCCTTTAACACAATTTAGGAAATAAAATGGGGGAGGGTGCAAATTTTATGTGTGGAAAACTAATAACAGAAAGCAAAATTAAAATGGCCCTTAAGGAAAGAAATTGAGGGAGCAAAATGTGAATCGAATTAATGATCTGAATGCATGAGTAAGTAAATAAACAAATCTGCAATGTGGTTGCAAGTGTTATTAAATCTGGATGTGAGAAAAAATGGAAAATGGTACCATTTAAGAGAAAAAACAGCTAAATGCTTGCATAGTATGAAATGTTATGGAAATTCATCTGTTGTCCCCATTTTCAATAACTTAAATGAATATCACTTAAAACAGCACACAGATTAAAGACATCTGTATATATTTCAGATTTCAATATTAATGCCAAAAATACATAGTATGATTTTACATAGGATTTATGCTACATTAGAACACTAAAGACAAACATCACATGAGTATTAAATGAAACATTAAATATTAAATAACTGAAAAATAAAATAAAAAGTGTAAACACTAAACTAACTTGGGAATTTGCTATTGCAACACATCCAATGAAGTGGTTTTAAACAGTACAAAAAGATTAGATTTAAGTATGTTTCCAGTCTACTTGGAATACACAAAGCTCATTCCAGAAACCTTTTAAAAACTGGTCCAGGATCACATAGAACCTTCTTTCTCTTGAGCGCTATTTTTATTCCTTTACAGACTTAACTTTATACTGTTGTCTCTACCAATCTTTGCTTGCAAGGAGTACTCAACAGTAAAATGAATACTTTAGTTTGCCATTGTTTGCTAGCATCTTGGTGAAAACTGAGGATTTGTTGGAGATTCAGTGTAAGATTTCAGTTCGTATGCAGCGCCGCTATCAACTTCCATGGATTTCCGAGAGAATAGGAGCCTTACATCTCTGTGGAGGTAGATCTTTCCAGATTTAGAACTCTGGAACCTGAAAAGATACAAACATCTGTATTATCTAAAACAAAAGAATAATCTTTAAAAATTATTAAATAAAATGCACTCTTAAAACATTAAGGCCAAAACACATTTGAACAAACAAAATTAGCCAGTTAAAATGAAAAGAGAAAGAATATCCTAACACTTTCATTCTGCTTTGTTTCTTTTGACATTTAAAGGTTCTGTTCCTAATCACCAATGCAGTGCACAGCTTTGAAGGTGGCATGGAATATTTGAAGTTCACACTGCCATTATCTACATCAAAGATTAAAGTCCTCAGCAATCAGGAATGGCAAAAAATGCTTTTCAGTGAGCACTCCTGAAAATGTCCAAAGGGTGGCCTAAGCACACAAAAATGGGAATTTTCAACCATATACAAATCGAATCTGCATTTCAGTTCCAGCAATCATATAGACAGATTTCATTGCTCTCTTTATGAATGTAACACCGGGAACTTTACTACTGCTTTATACCATACTCCAAATACAAGAACTTGTCTTGAGAAGCAGTAGGTACTGGGATCTCTGCAAGCAGACAGAAAGAATTTTTTTTGCACAGACTAGGGAGCATTTCAAAGAGGCTGCAGTTCACTGGCCCAATCACCAAAGCAAACAGTGGTCAATTCCTTGGCCCATTCATCTTTTATGCTGCAGCCAAACAGCCTAATTCAGGTCCTCCAAACCAGCAGGAACGTGCAAGTTCCACTTCCCCTCGGTATTAACAACTGTATATAGGGAGACAAGATCTGCATTTTGGAGAATGGTATTCTATAGTTTTCCAGTGGCAGAAATCTCTAATTTCCTTCTCTCCACCAGGAAAGGCAGAAGAGCCTAAGGTGCATTTCTTACAGCAACTGAACTTAATGTCACTACCACTATGCCACAGTGAGAGAGAAATGCTATTGCTGCTGCAATAGACACAGAAAAGCCATTGCTGTTGTCACAAGATGACACCATGGCAAATGCTGAGAGAGCAATGCATGCTGTGTTATCATGTATTACAATTTGCACAGATTTTTAATAGGCTTTTA
>VYZR01042452.1:45329-56567 GCA_013400675.1 Oxylabes madagascariensis
GCTTTAAAACCAACTTAGATGAATTAATATACTACTAAGATTTTTTTAAGCCCTCCTAATTAAAATCCATCTTTAGTAAAGAAGGCTACTAAATGGACAACTGAGTCTTTTGTGAACTCGTAAGTGCTCAGTATAATAAACCACAAGACAGATCAACATAATCTACTTTAATATTTCAAGGAGTTCTGCCATTCTTACATTATGAGAAAGGACCCAAAGCTTGGGTTTATCACTGAAGAAAAAACTTGTGGCATACTCTGTAGTTATTCACTTTCCAAAGTAAGCAGTTAAGCATCATAATCATGGTTCTGGGTTCCCCATCAGAAATGGATCCATTTCCAATTACACATCATAAACTCACGAACTGACCCCTACCAGAGTCTGAAAACTGAGCTAAATCGTACAGATATTTCAAAATGAGAGGCATCAGAACTGCAACATTTCTGTCTCTCAGCAGGTATCAGAAATAGGAAGCTCTTAAAAAAGACTTCTAGCTGTAACAGATGAGAGAGCAGAAATCAGGTTTGCCTTTAAAAAGAAGTAATTCTTGAGTCTGTCAACAAGAAATTTACAAACTACATTAAAGCAGAAACTGAAAGGGGACACAAGACCACTACTCTTCATGCAGGTATGCCAGACCCAGCTGGCCACAGACTTTTACCCACCACAGCAGCCAAGGCCTGTCCCCAGTTCCTCTGCACAGTCAGATCAACATAACACCTGAACAGAGCCTTCTATTGGGCCTACATACTTTTTCAGAATTTGCCCCAAAAGAAAAGTTTTAGAAGGTGATTAGGTTAGACCTTGCAAGTAAGTGTGGCCTGAAAGGCTGAATTTCAATCCAGGCTAAATTTCAGAATGAAAACACTGTTCAACAGCCTTCTCATGACACTATTTTCACACTCCAGTAAACCAATGCACTTTTTTATGACTGTCAGCTTTCATTTAATGGGAGAGTCTGGCTTAGAATCACTGTTCTAGACAAGGTTGTGTTTCAAAAGTCTGTTGGATAGAAATCAATACCACTAAATAGGAAAAATAGTATGTACCAGAAATAATTGTACAACAATAGAGAAGTGTAAGATATCTGATTTTGTTCTGCTTGCTCACTCAGAATGTCAGCTGCTGGTAGGTTTCCAAGTGCTGCAGTGAAAGCCCTAGGTCTGTGTGTACAGGCATTTCTTACTACAAAAACACATGCAGAAAGTGTGCAAACTGCAGGAGGACAGAGTATATCCATCATGCCCCTTTGTTTCCAGCTGCAGTCTCCAGAACACCCCAAAAGCAGCAGCACAGTGTCTGGTTTCAGGCAGAGCTTTGTCAATCATTTAAGAAAGATTGGGTGAATATTTTATAAAGTGAAAGGCATAATCACCAGTATTGTATCATGAAACAGGTATTTACATTTTTGCCATTAAACACCGTATTTTTAGGAGCAGCTCAGACCATTTTTCATGTTACAAGCTATTCTGGTGAAGAGGCACATGTGAAACACACCAGGGCACCAGTGATCCTTAGTTTTGGCATTTGCCCATATAATATCCACTTTCACTATTTCCTGTAACCTCAAAAAAAGAGGATCGATTCAGCCAGAACAGTTTCTCTTTTGCTAAGAAAAGATTTAAGCTTTACAATGCTATACAAAATACTTTAATGCCAAGAGAGAGCTTTATGTTATATTTTAACTTTGTTTCTCCCAAAGAAAACCCAAATTACTTATTACCTCTTCTTCCTCTACTGTCTAGCTTAAAGATCAAGCTAGCATTCATTTTTTAAATTCTTTTTCTTTTCATCCTTTCTTATTTATGTATAAAGAAAGGCTGGCTGGGAAAGAAAAGTGAGTTAAATTAAAATTTAAGTTAAAATTATGATGTAAATTTTGGCAGATATATTTTTGTGGTTTTGCCTTGGGTTTGTTGGGGTTTTTTTGTTTTATTTTGGTTTTTTAACTTCAAGGAGCTTACCTCAGATGTATGAGGTAGCGTAGTAGCCTTTCTTCAGTCTGGTGACTGTTTTCTTTATTGACAGTTCGCTTGACTTCTCGTCGCACAGGAACAGAGAAAGTTCTTTGCCGTAGGAATGTTTGATGATTAGCTGGCATTTCTCTCAAGTCGTAGATCACCACAAACATCTTCACCACAGTTTTGTTAGGGTTAAATAAGGTCTGAAAAGACAAACAGTTCGATACAATACTCATTAGAGATAGCAAATTAAAAAAAAGAAAACAAACCCAATCAAATCTAACCCAAACTCGATCTGTCAAAGTAGTTCTCTATGCACTTTGTTTCTGTACCATACAGAAACGTTTATGTAAAGACATTGTGAAGCCTTCCTGGTTTTCAACACTTCAGCTACCAGCAATTCCCATTTTTAAATATTCTAAACACAATCTAATCTGAATGAAACACTAGTATATGACTACTCTTACTTTGCTAATCAGCATCCCCGTTTTTGTTAATTTTTCCAGTCAGCTTTTTCTCTACACTGTTTTCCAGACACAATACACTCGCAGGAGGCACAGTGGTGGGCTCCGCTTTTAAACCTGAAATTATGAATGTGTTATCTTGGACTGGGTTCTTAAAAGAAAGAGTCAATTCATTGGTTCTAAGCAATGACCATGATTTACTTTGTGGTTCTATTACAAAAGTAAAGGTGGTGTTAAAATGTTACAAAAGGTTTATACAATTATTCAGTCTTAATCACTTTAGAAGAATTTCAGGATTTGGACTGTGGCCCAATTACCTCCCAATCACTTTTTCAAAGCCACAGTGTCCCCAAGTATTCCAAATCTCCTGGAACTGATTTTAATGCTCCTCAGAGCACAGAAGTGTTCACAGATCAGGCAACTTTTTTGTCCCACACACAGATTTCTACTTTGAATTACGACAGTGCCTACAGAGATGCACATTTCCACTGCCAGCTTCATGCTCATCTCCAATAACCTCATCTCTGCATGCCTTCCTTGATATTAGTGGTTTCAAGGCACCCTTATGTGCTGAGTACGTACCACTTGTATTGTTCCTGAAGGCGGTACCCGATAACCCCTTTTACCAAGGGACTCTAAAGTAATTACACCCTACAAAAACAAAACACATATTTAGGTCACAGAGATAAACAAATCAAAATGTTCTAGTCATGTAATTGCATTTATTTGAAACCTAATCAGTAATTTATAAAAAGTAAAAATAGAGAAGGCAATGCATTTAAGACACGGTTAAAAACCAACAGTAGAGGCCTTATAGATACTTTGGCAGACAATTAAAAGCTGTGCAATAAGAGGCACATTCTCCTCTTGAAACAAGATTCAAGTTTCCACATCTTCTCCATGTCAGGGAGCTAAGACAAGTCAGAGCTTTCTTTTTCAAAGCAGCTGGGAGGTTAAAATGAAACATTTGTCTCCTCCTTTCCACTTCTATATCATCTACAATTGTGCCAATAATACTCCAAATCTCACAGAACTCGTTTTTGCTTTTCAAAGGCAGCAGATGCACTTAGTCTTCCATCCTAATCCAAACTTTAGGAAGGATGACATCTGCTTTGGTACCAGCTGTGACCTACAGAGCACCCCTGAGTGCCCCCAGGGCCACGCTCCTGGTCACTGCAGGGCACCACTGCTGCACCCCACGGCGCTGGGCTGGAAAAGCCCAAACCAAACAAACAACCAAAAAAAGGACCCCAAAGCAGAGAAACGAGCTATACAAACAGAAACAATGTTTCTGATGATGGAGGCACTACACAAATGCTGTATTAATCCTGGGAGACTCAGCCATAATAGCATATTTGGAAATAGCGTGTGGAAAAGCCTGAAACAATGAAACCCAGATAGGAAAATAAGCAATGCTACTTTAACCATTTGAGGAACATGAGAATCCCTTTACCTCCTAGAAAATCACATGAAATAATCTAGAAAGACGAAAGCAAAAGAATAGATACTTCTTGCAGCAGCTAAGACATATACAAGTTTAAACTCAAAGCCATTACTAAACTCAAAGCAATTTCATTTTCTGAATACTTTCCAAAACAGAAGGTCAGAAATATGGTAACTGCTATGAATTTAAAATATAAATATTGGGATACTCAGATGTTCATTGCTTGACTTACATTTTTAAATAAACCCTTTACCATATATTAGATAGACATGCACATACAAAAACCTCTAGAAACTGGATCTGTGACCTCTGTAAAATTGAGGTTCCTTAACAGGCATTCAGAACAAATCCAGCCTCTGATTCAATGCCAGCATACAAGACACCATTTGCTTTTTTCAGAGGAGCACTTTTAGACCTGCAAAACCCGTGCTGTCACTGTAGAAAGGTGGGACAGAATTAGCACCCAGAGACCGAGAACACAAACACTGTGTTGCTGCAAGCATCAGCAAACCATGCAGCCTGTGAGAGTGCCGGGTGGCACGGCAGCCCTGACAGTATCTGCTCTCAAAGAAAGGGCTGAATAACTTCCAAGTCTAAGGTCTCCATCAGCAATTTCCCCTTGGCCTGCACCTAAGGCACTCTGCAGAGCGGTCAGTAGTCCAGAGCAGCTGCTTGTTGGGACAACAAAATGTATTCTGTTAAGTCCAGCTATTGCCTCACTGCTATTTTAAGTTAGATGGATAAAAAGAGATGTTGGGGGTTGGTCACTGCAGTGTGGGGGGAGACAAATACATTCAGTATCCCAAGATGAGAACAGCTGAATGGTGGGGCAGAGAAGTAGAAGGAAAAGCACTAATTAGGGAAAGGAAGAGGGACAGGAGAACTCTGTCATAGGCAGTTGAAAACAAGCCAGATCCCTGCAAAACTTTACTTTCTGAACCCTCTGCTCATCAAGCTCTTGCTCTTCACCTCCACATATCAGAATTTATTTAAAATAAATCCAACCACACATTTACCATGTAAGGAGAGGGCGCATTGTCATCTGAAACGCTGTAGAATGACACTTCAACTGGCAGAGTCATGTGCGTGGGACAAAAGACTCCACTTGCTCCCACCTCTGCTGTGAAACCCTCCACGACACCAAGCGGGTCCAAGCGGAAATTCAGGACAGATTCCTGAAAAACAAAGCACAGACAGCTTAGGTTGGGAACACCTCAGATAAAACAGAGCATAACTAATCAGGAAACAAGTGCAAAAGCCCACAGAGAACTCCATTGCAGCAGGACCTACGCTCGATTTTCAACATATACTATCTGGAAAAAAAAAATTAACCTAGATTCTGTAACCTTCCCCAACAAATTCAACTCCATGTTTCACAAGGCAGTACAATACAACCTGTTAATGCTCTGGCTATTAGTTGCTGTTATTGGATATGCTACATGAAGTGAAGAGCTGGAGCCTACACTTCAAACACATTCTGTTTAACACTGATTTAATCCAGCTTTTGTGACATACTAAGTAGACTTTAAGAGTGAAAGTGTAAATCCTTTTTTCTAGGTAAGTACATTATAAACACGAACAATTACAGGTTATTAAATCTCATTTATGGCAACAGAACATCTTCTGACTTGACCGGAGTGGGAAACAAAAGCTTAAGCAACTCATTGTATTTGATTCTCTGAGACAGAAGATGTCTGGGGCATGAAATAAATGCCTTTACAGCTGGCAATGAAAACAAATTTTATTCAATTCAGTTAGGAACTTTTACATTCTAATAATGCTGCAATTGTTCACAAGTATACTTCTAAAAGCAGGACAGAAGAGTATTAAAAATACCACAAGAATTCTAGAGAATATGCAATACCTCAAAGTTTCCCAGAAGGCTCAGACTTGTTACTGGTGGAGCACTAGAACTTAGAAATGGTTTCCCATGGCTGTCTGGATCACTGTCTCTGTTTATACATTGTTGTGGGCTATTAAAAAAAGACAGAATAAATATAAAGGATAAACACATTTGCTTTTGTCTTCTGGGTATTACCAGCTCTAGAAAGAACAATTTACTTACTGTACCACAAAATGTTGTTCTAAAGAAGTAACAGTTGAACATTGCCTATTAATACTTTAGCAGAACATTTTCACCAGCTTTACATTACTAGGGACAAAGACAATAAAAATTTGTTCTTTAGCTCAAGTAGCAGAAATCAAAATATCAGATTATTTTCTCTTGTATGTGGGTACTTTTGTCTCATATTCTGAAATATATCTCATATTTCCAACATCAAACTATCAAAAGCTGTTTATGTTACATGTATTAATGAATAAAAGGTCATGATTGGCCCTTTTTAAAAGTCTGATTCTCTGAACAAGTTAAGACAAAATGCTTAACATGCTCAACGCTAAGAACAAAATACAACACAAGAATAAAGTTGGTTCGAAGGAGAATCAACAATTAATAGCTTTTCTGTCTCAAAAGTGTATCTGACAGCATATCTACCCCTGCATGGGACAGAATTCATTCTGCCAGCAGCTCTCATTCCATGGTTATGTCCCAGAGCTGTGCTAACTTGGAAACTCCCAGGGCAACTTGGCTGCTGAGCCTTGTATCAAAATAAGGGTTCTTTTGAAAGCATTTTTTCTCTTTGCTAATATGCTTTGATTTTGCATATAAATATATATATACATTATTCCTCCCTCAAAAATCTCAATGGTTCTGGTAAATAAAACATACCTTCTTGCAGACAGACATTTCAACAATGATGAATCCAGATCAAAGCACCCAGACTGTGTTTTCCTTTGAGGAACCTCAACAAGGAAAGAAGATGCTAATTTGAAAACTGAACTGCTACCACAGACAATTTTGCCAAGTAAGCACATTTTGCCAAGAATTTTCATGACATTACAAAATTATAAAAACAGAGCAGAGAATGTAATTCCTGTACATTTTAAACTTAGTGAAGAAAGTTCTGGAATTATTAATGATGAGACTAATTCTGACTAACAGGAAGTATTCCAATACAGACAATCAGGAAGCTGATGTCTCTTTGGAACAGGACAGAACATTACTAATAAACAGGCTGTAACAATTTCCATCCAATTTCCCTGAAAATACGACAGCTTTTACAGGTAATGAAGAAAAAAGCATGTCCATATGTTGATTACAGGACATCACTACTTCAGTAGTTTTAATAGGATCTGCCTGTTTTTTTAAAACTCCCAACAACCTACCAAGAACTGTAACACTCCCCCAGTGTTATCTGCTGCTTATCACAGCAGCTTTGTTTCACTAAGTCATTCCATGACACCTCTGGTTACTGAAGAATGTACAGTACAAACTGTTCACAGAAACAAAGGCTTTGGAATAATGGGCAATCAGGTATTAAAAACTAACACAAAACCTCCTAAATGACAAAATGTTAACTTACACTTAAAACACTCATCTTCAAAATGCTTTCTTTTGTGCTCTAAACTAGCACCAAAGCATTGTTTCCATCAATTTTTCTAATGCCACCTTTTGTTAATCTTGGTATGATCTCAATAACTACATCTTTAACATTTTCTTTTCAAAATTATTGTTCAGCCTAATTTACATGTTAACTCTCATTTAAGCACTAATTTCCACTCACAAGAGTATTCACTGTGACACAAAGTAAACACACACACTTAGGTATTTTTTCAAATTTTATACCATGGCACAGACATTAGAAGAACAAATAGTCCCTTTCTCGGCTAAAAGAATTTCAAGAATAACTTACGGGACTTGAAAGCAGAGGCAGTCCAGTTCTGGGATGAAAAGCCTTGGTTGAAGTTCCATCCAGGGATCGAAAATTGTGTTTCCGCCATGTATTTGTGTGTTTTGGAGATGGTGCTTTCTGCCAGCAAAACAAATTTACTTTGGTAAGGTTATCAATGGGATATTTCAGTGACCCATCATAATACCACTTGCTTGCTGTAAGGGAGAAGACTCCTGACCCAGGTGGATCTACATCACACTAGCATGGAATGAAACAGTCAATGTAAGTTCCCCTTGACTCAATCCACAGTTACATAAACTGCTCCCAAAAGATCACATTCCATACTTAGATGGGTGTATTTCTACAAACCAGAATGCCTCACTGCCCATGGAAACAGTTGTTCATAACTCTGTCACCGTGAGGGGAATAGCACGGTGTTCTTCTCCATGTTAAACTGATGAAGTTTAGGGGAGGCACCACTGGCCAAGTTAGCTCATCACACAGAATCATTTGACAGGTCACCTTGTCAAATAGACCATGGCACTAAGTTGTTTCTTGAACACCTCCAGGGATGGTGACTCCACCACCTGGGCAGTCCATTCTCATGCCTTTCCATGAAGAAATTCTTCCTGACTTACTTCAGGCCAAGATTACAGTGGTAATACGCTGCTACCTACGAGGTCAGGCTGAAAGGTCCTCTTCATGCTGGCCCTTAGCAGATAGAGGGTACAAGCTCTCCAACAAAGGGCAGCTATAGGAATTATTGTCTGTTCCCATATGTATTTACCTGTACATCTGGGTTCTTCTGCCGCTCACACTTAACTACATTGTCTTCTGCAGGTTTCTTCTGAGAAGTGCTTTGAAAGTCAAGGCTTGTTGGGTCTTCATTCTCATCGTGTGCAGTTTTTGTTTTATCTTGTTTGGTTTTGTTTTTGAAACTGTCATGGTCTTTATTTAAATAATTTTCAATACTAACAAGCTGAGTATTTTGCTCATAAATATTTGGTTTTTTGGAGTCTCTGTCTAAACACTTGAGCTCATTTTTGTGCAAAGAGTCAGATACCGGCATCACAGTTGCTTTTTTTGTACCTTCAAGTATTCTGCATTTTTCTATCTGAAAATTATTAAAACTGTCTGTGCCATTGTTCTCACTAACAACTGTTCTTTCTTTAAGTTTATTTGTGCAAATCTGTTCATCAATGCTGCTGGAATTTGAACCCTGTTTAATTCTATTGGTTATCTGGTCTTTCTGTGCATAACCAGAATGTATTTCCAATTTATCTGGAACTTCAGATTTATTTTCTTTAATATATGATGATGATGATGTGTGAATACTACTAAATGCATGAGAAGTTTTATTTGAAGTCTGATGAAATGCATTTTGGACAGCTTCACTGGGTTTTGCTAAAACCAATTTTCTTCTTGCTTGGACTTTCAGAGAAGTCTTCAATTCTCCATCAAACCTAGAAGGACTGACAGGAGTATCAGGTGTCTTTGTCCCTGATTTACTGCTGTTTTCTAACAAAGAAATATTTGATTTAGCAAAAGAAACAGAAGACGGTTCCTTGCCTTTCTTCAGCAAATTTTCATCTTCATACGTACTTCGGAAAATTTTTGATGTGACTGGATTAGCCTCATGCACTTTGAATGGACGTCCAGCAACAGGGGAAGTAGCTGGATCACAATGAATCAAGTGTTGGGCAATCCTTGCTATCACCTCCTGCCGCTCCTGGAGCAGGGAATCGATCAGGGGGTTACTCTCTCCTGCCGACTGACGGCCACAGTGGTTCCCTGGAACACGGGCATCGAGCAGTGTGACCTCTGGCACTGCTCTCGTTTTGCCTTCACCACCATCTTCCTGTATTGCATTGTCTAAGTTGGCAGCAGGAACAGGGGAGCTTTCCTTGCTTTTCCTTGGCAAGTTTTCCTCTTCGAAAGCACTCCGAAAAGCTTTTGGTGTAGCCGAGATGTTTTCATGTGTGGTGAATGGACGCCCAGCAACAACTGGTGAAGTAGCTGGATCACAGTGAATCAAGTGCTGAGCAATCCTTGCAATGACTTCTTGTCGCTCTTGAAGTAAAGAGCCTATCAAAGGATTGGTTTCTGCTGTGGGCTGATGAGAGCAATGACTGTTTGAAACACGGGAATCAACTAGAGAATAGGATTTAAAAGTCCTGACCGGTGTCTCATGAGATTGTGTCTTATTGTCTGCTGTGCCATTATAGCACTGAACTTTGGACTGTGATGCCCCAAAGTCAGATCCAAGTCCAGTAGATGAATAAAGTTTTAAATTTCTAAAAGATGTAGTAAATTCAGGCATCTTTTTTCCATTAAGTAGGCCTTCAGGTGTCATTGTCCATGTCTGTTTCCCACGAAAACGCTGTGGACTGGAAGTACTGCATTGCTGGGCAGCACTGGGATCGCTGCGCTGGTGGAACTTACGCTCTTGCATTCGCTTTTCATAAAAGCTGAGGTTGGTGTGAATACTGCAGGTCAGAACTGGGTAGTTGGATTGCCTGGGCAAGGACTGGACGCTGACCCTCAAGGCCACATTGTGAGAAACATTAGGAACAGGAAAGACATGCTCAGTGGGTGTCTGGGAGAACGTCCATTGCAAGTCCACATCTGCAGCGCTCACCCTGAAACAATACCAAAGGGCATTTACAAAAACAGCTAAATGAAGTTTTTCATTATTTTCTTAGATATAATTAACAAATGTCTAAGAAAAAGCACTAGAAACATCAGTAACTGCTGTACTTTGCATAGTACACGAATCCTATAGAACTGCCAAAGCACCCGGCCAACAATATGGCACCTTCTAAAAGCAAGCAGGAAACCAGGAAAAAAGAATGATTTTAAGACAAGCTGCAGCAATCTGCAAACAGCAAACAAGTTTTTTGCCATTCCAGGCGTACCTGTACAGGATGTTTCGGGGAACAGCACCATGTGAAACACTCAGCCAGGCGCTCAGCTGAGAGAAGAAAACAAAGGAGCGAACAGCCAATAAAAGGGTCTTCTCTTCAATAAATCGATCTCCACTCCTAAGGCATTTAAAGACAAACACATGAGCGTTGGGAAGAATATTCAGAGACCTATTAAAACTAGAACATTGTCAAATCTTCAGTCAGAAAATAAAATATAGCTTAATCAAGCAAAGCAAAAACTCCTCAAACATTTTGAAGATTCCGGAGCCTGATTTGTTTCTATACACATTAAAATTGACAAAATTTGACATAAAAAATGTTACATGTATTAACAGGACCATTTGCAGCCAGGATCATTTCACATTCTGCACTGCACAACACGCACTGCAGAAATTTTGAGTATAAGACGACTAAAATTGAAATGCTTCAATTTCACTAGCAAACAGTGTTTTTTCTTAGATCAGTCCTCATGGCAAAGAGCCAGTTCAAAAACACTAACTGATTACTTTAAGTACTTTAACATGACAAGATTCTTGCAATTATCAACTAATCCTCATATCCAACTTACTGTCGAGGAACTGGCTCCAAAATCCACCTTTCTAACAGCAATGCATCTTGTTTGATTGCAGGATCATTCAAATCATTCCCCTCTGTGGTGGGCCCTTCATCACTATAGCAACAGTCCGGAAGTAGCATCACTTCCACCATGATTGG
>VYZR01042455.1:0-29260 GCA_013400675.1 Oxylabes madagascariensis
TCTCCTCTCACCCTCTCTCTCCCCATGGCAAACCCCACTTTTCCTGCTGTGGACAAAGCTGCTTTGTGCATCCCTGTACTCAGGCTCTGTCAGAGCTCCTCTCCTGCAGCATTCCCAAAGCACAGTCTCAGTTCTGCAATGTTTGCTCGAGAGCCTTTCAGACTCAAGACAGTTTTGAGAAAATCATTGTGGTTTGAGGGGAAAAAAAAAAAACAAAAACCCACACACGCACATGAGCACAAAGCCATAGATAGGGCTGAGGAATGGCATCATCTTGCTGAGGTGAACAGAAATTCCATTTTGCTTTCAAGTATTTATGAGAAACAAGCCCTATTCATTGAAAGAGCTTCTTGTGGAGACTCATTTCAAATAGAGAGAGCGAAATAAACTCATCTTCTGAACCCTCAGAGCACAGAGTTTGTGCCATAAAATTTTCCAGCCTGGAGGTGGCTCTCGCAGGCACAGCATGTCCTGAAGCACAGCCTGCAGTCTCTGTGGTGCTTTTTTGGTGCATCCCACAGGCTTCAGACATGGACCCTTTACATCCCCTCTACCCCTAACAGCCTTTGATTAGAAGGCATAATAACCAAAAATGGCTTTAAAACACCAAAATAACTTAAGGGTATTTTTTTTTAAAGCTTCATTTTCTTCACATTATCGCCATGACCATCTTGCCATGAAGTGGAGAAGTGAGGCAGGGGAGCACTGATGGGTGAATCTTTTCTTTTAAATCTTCACTTGCTTTTTACTAGATTTAAATCCAGCCAAACTTACCCAGTTTGGAAGCCCAGCCTTGTCTTGGGGTGCTTCTCTGGAGGAGACCCAAGGAGAAAGCCCGGCTAGAAAGAGGGAATTTCGGGTCTTGTCTCACCAGAACAACATTTCTGAGTCTGTGCACATCTGAGAGTCCTGAGCCAAAACTATTCCTCTTCACACTCCCCTTTAGCTCCTCCTTTGCCCCCAGATCTGGGCACCACAGGAGTTTTTACCTCCCCCAAAAAAGGATGGGTTTAGGAGGGTGGGAGCACCTGTGTCCTGTTATCCCTGAACCCTGGAACAGCCAAGCAGAGCTTTCACACCGAGCAAAGCAAGACAAGCAGGGCACAACGAGGTTAAAGAGAAATATTTCACTGGAAAAAGGGCAAAGCAGGAAAACCTTGCGGTTCCTCCCTTCGGGTGCTGATGCTCGAGGGCTCAGCCGCTAGAGGGAAATGTAAGATAAGGGAAAAGGGAACTTAACCCTCTCCAGCTGGAGCTGTGCCTTCTTCCCAAAACTTCAGATTTTAGTGACAAAATGTATTTAGTTATTTGGAAAACTGGGTATTGGGAAGAAAGGAAAAGCTACGGGGAAGGAGCAATAGTCAGAGCATTTTATCTTTGAAATCTCCTTTTTAAAGTGGAGGAAGAGAAAGGATTTGTATTGCATTAACCCTGATAAGACTTTAAATGGTTGCACAGATGTTCTTACTGGTGAAAGAAAAGCCCTTTGGGTGATCAAATGATTTAATTTTCCAGGCAGAATTAGGAAATAATTAGCTGACGAGAATCAGTGGAGACAGACATTCACTGCAGAGGAGAGGGAAAAGCTCTATTTAGTGACAGGTGTTGCTCACAAGGTAAGAATTAATCAAAAGGGACAAGAAGTGGAGATACATCGGTGTGCTTTAACAAGTGCCTGAGGATGGCAGTGAAGTAAAATAACTAAATACATTTTGTCACTAAAATCTGAAGTTTGACACCTGTTCTGGCCGGCTTTGGAATAAAGATGCCACATGGGATGGACTTTTCCTGCTCACAGGGGAGGGACACCACCAAACCCTGCTCCAAAGCACCTTTATACTCACAATGTGCAGCTTTTAATAACTTTTAAATGTCACTTATGGCACCTATCTGGGAGCTTCACACTTCACTGGTGCTGCTTTGCCTCCCTNAGGGCACATCTCAGTGCCTCAGTCCAGCCTTTCCACAAGCAGTGCCTTGCTGGGCACCTGATTTATCCCACAGAACTCCCCCAGTGCCTGAGACAGATCCTCCATCAACACGGAATGCAATCAAGTAATTGAGGGTTGCTCTGTAATGCATAAAGATTTCTGAGGGTTGCACTGTAATGCACAAAGATTTCATGTTCAGCAGACAGGAGTAGCTGGAGGGCTTTGCTTTGACAGCTTTATGGATGATCCCAGTGCTTCATTTCGCACAAAATGCACTCACCCATCACAGATTCCGTGGCCCAGGGGTCCTGCAGAGCCTCTCCAGGAGCTGTGTTCCATCCCAGTTCCCATCCCAGCCCTGAGGAGGCTCCTGGGGGATCACTGGTGGCTGCTCCTCCATCTGGTGCACTTCCACCAGGGACAGCATGGCCCAATGATTCATCAAGTCTGGCTGAGGAGATTGTGAAATTAGTGTTTTAAAAGCCACACAAATGTTATTTTTACAGGAATTCTGGTTGTTGTCTCCTATATATAACACCTGCCAGGGGGAGGATATTAAATATTCTCCCAGCTCCCTTTATGGAGAGCTGCTTTGGTGTAATTTGGATTCTGATCCAGATCAATCACAGGGGAACACCAGATTTATGCTGCTCCTGTAGCCCTGAACGTCACCAGGCCAGGACCTTGCAGGTTATTGTGTTTTCTGTGTTCCTGCCACGTTCCTGGGCTGGAGCTGCTGACACCCAGGGCCATGTGGGCAGCGGCTCTGTCTGTGCCACCAGCTGGGACTCAGCCTCGCCCCAAAGCTGCTGCTCCAGGAGAAAATGCAATTTAAGGTTCTCTCCAGTGGGGAGGTGTTGGGCTTGTGCAAGAGAGACAGGGATACCTTGGGAAGGCTGAGCTGGAACAGAGACTGGACAGAGCTGGAGAATAAAGCAGGGATTTATTGAAAGGCCTCTAGGGTACACCTTGGGCAGGACAAGAGCCCGGCCAGGGCTACACCCAGGGTGGACCAAGAATGGTCACAAAAATGGATGAGCGGTCACGAGGTCTCACACTTTGATAAGTTTTGGTCCATTTGCATATTAGGGTTTAATTGTCTAATTACAGCTTCAGATTATGAACTCCCATCCTTCTTGTTCCTCCCTCCAGCCCACCCTTGTTTGTGCTTTTGGGCCTGAAAGTTGTCCTTGGTCTCCAGCAGGAAAGGACTTGCTCTGTGAAGAGCTGAGTGACACTGACTGCGAGCTCAGAGCTGCACCCCTGGGCAGCACAGAGCCTAAAAACCATGAAAGTTAAAACTGAAGGCATCGACGGGACCACCGAGAGGTGTCCAAAGCATGATTTATTACCCCAGTCTCATGAAGGGTGAAAACGTCTTCACCACATAGGTTAGAGCCCAGGTGTCGTGGTCAGTGGTCCCAAGACCACAGGTTCCAGAGGTTATAAAGGTTTATTAGCCAATAATCCACTGCCACGCAGATTGGTTTAACTTTCACACCACGGCTAATTAAACTGCATCACCCGTCCTGCCGCAGTGCAGGCTTTTTTATCCACTCCTATAGTGACACACAAACTACTTGCTGCACCTTAAAACTTGTTACCATTCCTGTAACTACTTCTACATCCAAACTTTAAAACCTTCAAACTCTCCACTACCTAGCTTAGTGTGTTTCTATCTAAACTACAAGCCCACAATTTTGCTTATGGTCTCTAGATCCTGAAGCCTTTTCCGAGGTCTCAGGTGGAGCCCTGTATTCATTGCATGCACAAGGTTTTGAGAATTTTCTGTGCCTGGATTTTCCGCAGGGAGAAGTGAAGTTTTACTGCCTGGTTTTGCCCATTAAGTCCCATTTTCCTCAAACCAGGTCTCCTCCAGAGCTCCATCAGGAGTGTGTGGGGCCAGATAAGAACTCATTTCCATATGTGTGCAAACCGGCCTCTCGGTGCTGCTGGCAGAAAATGCGCCTTAATAAGCCTAAAAATATCATTTCTTTCCTCAAACAAGTTCAATTGGGAGATGAAATTGGGGTCTGGAACTGAGGGGTGTTTACTTTAAAAGGGCAGTTTGGAGCTTGTGGCATCTCCACAACCCCAGGCCTCAAAGCACTGCCAGGAGTGACATCCCAGAACTTCTGCCCCAGAGCCTCTGTGCCAGCGCAGAGCTGGGAGCACTGTTTGATGTGTAATCCTGAAGCTAATTACAAATTTCTGGACCTCCGGGATGAGCTTCATTACAAGAATTAAAAATCTAAATCTTCAGCAGGAAATTGGAGCTCTGGGAAATGGTCAGTTGGTAAAAATGGCTCTGCTGGTAAAAGGGGAGCAGGGAATAAATCCTGAGCACATTTCCCTGACTTTCTCCCTGTGCTCAGAGATGAATTCCTGTGTTTTCTGTCTTGCTCAGTGCTTAGTGATGAATTCCTGTGTTTTCTCCATTTCTCCCTGTGTCCAGTGATCAATTCCTGGTTTTTCTCCCTTGCTCCCTGTGTCCCTGATGAATTCCTGTGTTTTCTCCATTTCTCCCTGTGTCCAGTGATCAATTCCTGTGTTTTCTCCCTGCTCTGTGTCCAGTGATCAATTCCTGGTTTTTCTCCCTTGCTCCCTGTGTCCCTGATGAATTCCTGTGTTTTCTTCCTGCTGTGTCCAGTGATGAATCCCTGTGTTTTCTCTCTTCTTCCCTGTGTCCAGTGATGAATCCCTGTGTGTTCCCCCTCTCTCACAGACAGCAGCAATGCCCCTTTCCCTGGAAGCACTGCAGCCCTGGATAAGCAGCTCCCATGATCCAGGCTCTCTCCTCCCCTCTCTGAAAAGAGAGCAGGCTCAGACCTGGCAGCCGTGGGAAGGGAGGGACCCGCGGCAGGAAAGGAATCGTTTGCATGAAGGGAACTGCAGAGATATTCCCGATATTCCCGGGTGGATCAGGCACATCCAGCAGTTCTATCCCCACAGGATATTCCCGGGTGGATCAGGCACATCCAGCAGTTCTATCCCCACAGGGCAGAGCTGCTGAAATGTCTCTCTCCTGCTGGTGCTCTGCCAAACATCAAAAGCACTTTTCATGCAGAGCAGCTCAACAAAACTGACAGAGTGAAGTGAGGGGAGGCCAAAGATGAATGAGAATGGCACAGGATCTAAAACCCACTTGCAGCTGTTGAATTCCCCCGCAAGGACGCAGGGGAAAGCTGCTTCTGCTTATTCTGCTTCATTTGGTTCTGTTCTTCAGCCTTTTCCCTCAAAAATCTGCATCTTATTTTAAGGCAAAGCTGCAGAAATTGGAGGTGGTGATGAGCAATTCCTCTGCTCCCCTTCTCCTCGGGCTCATTCCGTTTGTTTGCTGTTATCTCCTGAGCTCCTGTCAGCTGGGAGGGAGCAAAGGCATTGTCAGGTTTTCATTTCCCCACATTGACACTCCTCTTCCAAAACCACAAAAAGCAGCTTGGCTTTTAGGGACAGAAATGGCAGAAAGGAGCAGTTATTATGTTCTGTAACATTCTCCCTCATAATCCCCTCATTCCTCACCAGCCCCTGCAGACTATTTTTCCTCGAGTTATTTGATTGGAAAAAAAATCTCTAAACTATTCCTAGTCACTTGAGAAAATAGCTGTCTGTGTATTTTGGGCATTGATGGAAAAGTGATGTACATTTTCCATCTCCCCATTAACCCCCACCCTCATCCCAGAGTCACCCCAGGGTTGCTGCCTCTGTCCTTTCTTCCTCTGCTCTTTAGGGGACATCCTGAAATTTTTATTTCTGTCAGGGCTGCTGGTACCATTTGGAAAGCTCGATTAACATCGGATCTTTTTTTCCTTGTGCCCAAGGGTTTTTTTCCCTTGGAATCCCTGTCCCCTTCAAGCCCTTTTAGTCATGGTTTAGTGAGTGCAGCCTCTGCACCCAGAAAGTTTTACACACTTCTGCAGAAGGATCATGGAACTGAGACCTCCTGGGCTTTTGTGCCCAGGGGAGGAGCAGAGCACCAAGAAATGGCCCAGGCAGAGGCTGGGAGTGATAAGTCTTATCTGTCTTGGTGATTTTAACCTAGAAAAATTCCTTCCCTATTGGAGGGAGAGAACATTTGAAAAGAACTAATGGGAACTGTGGGAGGTGCAAGAAGATCTTTGGAGTCAGGAGGAGACTGTGTTAATACCAAACTGTGGGTTCTTCGTTAATACAGGATGGGGTACTGAAAAATCTGAGCATCTCAGTTTGAGAAGAACACGAGCAATCTGCACTCCTCTGTCCCTTTAGACGCTGCAGATCACACTCTGAACTTTGAGCAGGAATTTGGAGATGCTCAGAGGCTCCTCTTTCCTCCCTGTCTGGATTTACACTGCACTGACCCTGTTTGAAGGTCACCTCCCACTCCCTGCTGGGATGGACCAAGCAGAGCCATTAACAATATGCCTGAAATATCCTTTCCAGACATCCTCATTCCTCCTGCTGTTGCCTCCTGGAATGAAGCTGTAGTTAGTCAGTCCTTTCCTCCGGGGACGCGAGATGCCAACGCAGGGAAGGTGATTTAGGGAAGACAGATGAGAAAAGTTGAATAAATGTCTCATTTGGGGCCTGATTGTGCCATTGTTATTCATGAGGAATCATTGCTTATTCCCACCAGGAATACTCTTGGATTAACCTCGGCCTTAGCAGAAAAGGCTTTAAAAAGTCATTTTTGGCAGGAGAGCTGCCCAGCACCCGTCTGCAGTGCAGCAGGGCCAGGACCAGCCTGAGCTGCCACAATTCACTGAGAACCTCCACAAGCAATTGAACATCTCCAGAATTCCAGAGGGAAATGAGAGGAGCTGATCAAGCTGAGAGCGCTCCTGAGTCATTGCTGCAGGTGCTAAGCCATATCTGACTGCTCCAGTCAAACGATTGCTGCCACCACCTCTCACCCAGAAATCCATCACCGCTGGGGATGGATGCTGGGAATTCGGCTCCTCATTATCCTCAAATGCCTCTGCATTAAGTCAAAAGGGAAACATTTCTTCTTCTTTTCTCTCTGAGCATGAAACTGGGGAGGTTTCTGACGTAGCTAAGGCTGTGGCAGCAGCTCTCACACAGCCCAGCCAGGCGCACACTCCCTGGTTTTCCTGAGAGCAAGGAAGCTGTGAAATCTCAGGGAAATGCAAAGCTCACCCTGCAGGTTCATCAAGCCCAGTGGTAATTGAGCTCATGGAGCTTGGAGCCAGGTGGGGATGGGGCTCTGCTCCAGGGAACAGGGACAGGAGGAGAGGGAACGGCCTCAGGCTGGGCCAGGGCAGGCTCAGGGTGGACAGCAGCAGGAATTTCTCCATGGAAAGGGTGCTCAGGGTGGACAGCAGCAGGAATTTCCCCATGGAAAGGAGGCTCAGGGTGGACAGCAGCAGGAATTTCTCCATGGAAAGGGTGCTCAGGTCTTGGAAGTGCCCGGGGAGGTTTGGATCCCCATCCCTGGAGTGTCCCAGGAATTTCTGGAGGTGGCACTCAGAGCTCTGGGCTGGGGACAGGGTGGGCACTGGGCACAACTTGGACTCTTTTCCAACCTGAGTGATTCTGGGATTCTGGGATTCAGCAAAAACAAATTCAGCAAAAATCCCTGGGCAAGTGGCCAGGAGTGTGTGTGTGTGCCCCCTGTGCCACCCCTGCTGCCCCCACAGGGCCAGCCCTGGCTCACCCTGGGGACTCTGCTGGGACATCCCAGCTTTGCTGAGGGACCTGTGCCGGGACAGCTTTGGTGGCTGCTGTGAACTCCTGGGGAGGAGTTTGGAAGAGATTCCCGCAGGGCTTTACACCTCTTTTATAGGATTTGATCAGCCCTGTGGAGTCTCCCTGGCCGGGGATATCCCAGAGCAGGCTGGACACAATCCTGTGCCCTGAGCTCAGGGTGGCCCTGCTGGGACCTGCTGTGGTCCCTGAGCCATCCTGGGGCTCTCTGGGTACAGGGAACCACACTGATCTCCAAAATATTTGGAATAATTGAGCAGGAAGGGCTCGAGAGAGACAGGGACCAAATCCCAGTCAGGTGCTGAAAGGCTTTTCAATTTATCTCAGACTTAAAAATAAAAAAAAACCAAAACAACAAGGAAGTTTTATGGTGTGGTTTCTTTGTTTCCTCTGCTGCTGCTCTGCTGTGACTTAAGAAGTTTTTAATCTCATCTGCTCAGTCCTCCCAGAGCCGCAGCTGCTGCCTGTGACAATCCCAGTGCATTCCCATGGAAATTCTTGGAGTGTGGAGCCAGTCCAAGCCTGGCAGGAGCAGGGAAGGACTCACAAAGAGAGAAATCCCAGGTTATTGGAGCTGCTAATTCATTGCACTTTCATTTGCTAATTAACAAGCTCGAGGGAACGAAGAAAAGCCACCACCAGTTAAGATTGTGACCCCTTGCTGCTCCGAGGGAAAAGATTCTTGTTTGCTGTTTCTTTGACATAATCCCAATTACTCTGTGGTTGCTGAGCCGAATTTTGGAGTTGTGGGTCAAATTCTTTGAGCAGGCTTGTTCTGAATTATCCATCCTGAAAAATCCTTCGTGCAGGGCTGCAAAGCTGTCACTGAACGTGGAATAAAACCTTCCCTTCAGTCACACTGCACCAACTACTGCACATTTCCCTGCCATGAGGCAATTCCTGCTTTCCTGGGAGATGGGATGCCCAAGGAACATCACTGGAGGCCAAAGAACACCTGGAATCCTTCCTTAGGGAGAAAAAATGAGCTGATTTGCAGCTCAGAAAGAGCACACGGGTCACAATTAAGAATCGTCGTGTATTAATGAGGGAATTTTAGTCCTGTTGGCATTCAGAGCTAACTGGCTCCAAGGGAACTCTGTTCCTTCCAAGCAGAGCCTTTGCTAAGCTGGATAAAACAGGCAAGAGGTGCTTTTTTTCCCCCTTTCCCCCCCTTTTATCCCCTTCCCCCGCTTTTTCCCCATTTTTTTCATTTTTTTCCCCTTTTTTCCCGTTTTTTTTCTCATTTTCCCCTTTTTTTTCTCATTTTTCCCCTTTTTTCCCTTTTTGCCCCACAGCTGCTCCATGCCTTGCTGTGAAATCTGACTGAGCCATCTGGACTCGTATTTCCAAGCAGGTTTTGTTTTTCCCAATCCACCAGAGCTGATCCAAAGGCACAGAAGTGCAAGGAGGAAGCTGGACTGCGCATCAGAGCAGCCCCTGCTCGCTGCTAAATCCCACCCAAGGACCAGGAGCAGCTCTTGGAAGGAAAAATCCCCCTCAGTGCCCCCTGCCAATAAAACGAGGTGTGAGTTTACTGATTGACTGAGTCGCTAAGCAGGCTGAGGGCTTGAAATGTTTTCCTGTTCTTAGATGGAAAATGCCTTATAAATTCAAAGTGTTTTTCACTTAGGTGACAAAATATGTTTTCGTAATACTTGAAATGAGGACTGCCAATGGGTTAATACAGAAATACAAGGTTTTGTTTGAAACTCAGATTAATTTCTCTCCTTGGAGTGGGACTTCGTTTTGGAAACTGCAAAGCCTTGATTTCCAAATTCCCAGATTCCTTGTAAAAGTGCTCCAATCCCAATATCCATTAACAGCTTGCAGGCTGTGCAGATCCTGTTGGAACAGCTGGGATCAGTCCCTGAGCTCCTGAGCATTTTCAGTGAAACTGTGTGGGCTTTCAAAAAGGCTGTGAATAATGGCAACTGTAAATACTTCACAGCCAAATAATCGCAGTGCTGAACAAGCCTGGCCATTTCTGCAAGGAGCAATTTTTTGGAGTGGTGAGCATTTCTGTGGCTCTGAAATGGAGCAGGGAAATGGGACAGGGAAAAGGAGGAGCTTCAAGCCTTGGGTGTGCCAATGCAAAGCCAGGAGAGATTTTGGCACAGCCTGTGGATTTGTGTGGAAAAGGCTCCCAGGGAGAAGGTCTGGAGCAAATCCTCCAGGACTTTTCGCCTGGGGATGGTTCTGGTTGCATTTCTGGCTGTTACTGGCAAGAAATAAAATCAGACAACAACCAAAATCAGCTGCTCCAAGGACTTTCCTGGGGTTTGGGTGCTTCAAACAACCTTCCTGATGAATGAGACACATCAAGTGATCGGCCTGGTGGTCCAAAACCCCGTGGTGCTGCTGAAATCTTCATTTCCTTGGCCTCTGCTGGTGCCCTGGAGTTTCCTGGAGATTCCCATGGCATTAGGAAGAGATGCAAACACCTCTGGAACAATCCCTTTCCCTGCAGACTCACAGCATTTCCTTGCAGTCTGTAAATCATGAGGTTTTAGGTCCCTTCCACCCCAAACCATTCCCTGATTCTGTGATATGGCACAAGCAATTAGGCACAAAAATGTCTTTTTGAAGCCCACGATGGAAATCAGGATATTTCATTCATTTTCCCCTATCCCTTCCATTTCAAAATGTTCTTAAAATGTACTTTTTCCTTGAGTTCTAACTCTGTAAAAATGCCTCAGCAGATGAAAACTAGACACAAGTTAAAGAGATGAGCCAGAGCCAAGGAATTCTAGAGACAATACAGAGATAAGTGTCTCCTTATTCCAGCCAGGAGTTATTTTCTTGTTTCCCTTTGATGGATTGAGGGTTTTTTCCCCTGATCACAATTGAGTATAGAATATGTTAGATCGAAATTAGAATATATTAGCTTGCAGCACCCATCAGTTCATTATCACAATGAGATTGTTAACCAGTGATTCAGATTGATGGGTTTGCAGCAGAACCTGCAGAAAGGAGAGGCAGAGGGAAAATAAGAAACTATTTTAAAGGGAAAGCATTTCTCCCCAGCAGCACAGCAGACAACAGAGAAATCATTGAAACTATTCCCTAATCTGGAATTTATGTTCCCTCCTAGGGCTATTAAGAAAAAATTACAAGACGGGCTAAATGGATTTTAATCCCTAAAGTTTCCCTTCCCAAAGCACGCATTCAATATTCAGACACTGGCCTGAGCCTCCTGTGACTGACAGTCCTGAAATAAACATTTCTGAGAGTGGATTTAGCCAGGTTTTTTTCCAGTGTCCCTCAGTTTTGTGAGTTTGTTTCTCCTCCCAGTGATTTCAACAATTTAAATGTGGCTCTTCCCATTGAAAATGCTGATTTAGGTACTTTCTGAGCAAAACCTAAAAACTTTTGTAAAGTTAAGAAATCTAGCCTTGCATGTCTCAGTGTGGGTTTAAAATCCCTTTTCAGATGATTTTGGGTTTTAAAGCCAGTTTGAATCTGTTTCAATGGAAAAGCAGACAGATCTCCTAGAACAGAACCAGCAGCTTTGCTTACAAACACATCAGAGGTTTGTCCATCCAGTTGTTCCCTCTCATTCCACTTTTCCAATCCCAGCAACTTGCTCACTCCTTGTTAATGACCTGCAGGAAGAGAGAAAAATCAGCCTTAGCCAAATAATAAACATCTGGGTTGCTCATGGCCTCAGCAATTCTCACTAGAATTAGCCACTAACAGTTCCCAGAAGAATAAGATTTACAATGTTTTTCTTCCTAATGTTTTTTCTTTTCCATCTAAAACTTGTGTTAATGGATTAAATCCTAATACATAAATTCTCCTGGAAGCGATGATTAATCAGTTATGAGTTACTCAGACCTTTGGGTTGAGCAACGTTTGCTGAAGGGAAAGGTCCTCAAAATCCTTGGGTTTGAGCTGAGCTCTGCTGCAGGACCTGGTACCAGAGGCTCCTTTGGCAGAACCCCTGTGCAGGTTAAAATTCCAGTTGCAGGAAAGCTCAGGGAACCACAGAATCATGGAATTATCCAGGTTGGAAAAGCCCTCCAGGATCACACCAGCTTGTCACCAGCCCAGAGCACTGAGTGCCACCTCCAGGAATTCCCTGGGCACCTCCAGGGATGGGCCCTCCAAACCTCCTGGTCTGCTTTACAAGATAAAGTCTGTGAATTCCCCCTGTTTTCCATTCAGGAGTCAGAGCAGCTCCATATTTTCTGCTTTGAGATGTTTTGCTTTTATACAGCTAAATATATCCACTGAGCACAGGAATTACTTTGAACAACAGAAACATTTAATCACTGAAGATGATAAAAATGCAGTTTTCTGTCACTCTCCTCATCACACAGAAATTAGAGTTGGAAAGAACTTGAAAGCCAAGGAGTTTCTCTCCTTTACAAATGAAGTCTCTTGGCCTTGCAAGACATTTTCCTGCATCATATTTATTGCTGCTTTATCCCAAAGGAGATAAAGGTGCCATAAATTACAGAGTCCCAGCACTTAGTCTGGAGGGTAATTGGTGAAGTCTCCTGTGTCAGGAAGATTTTCCCAGCCCTGTCACCAAAATGTCTGTGGGATTAATTATCAATCATTAATCAGCGCAGCAAATACCAGAAATAGAAGCATACCAAGCTTTGCTCCTTTTTTTACTCTTTCTGTTGATAATGCAAAGTAATTGACATCAAACGATTTGACAGACACTTTATTGGGGTTGTTATGGATCCGTGTTCCTAGCATTCCCGGTGGTTTTTTCCTTTTTTCCCCTTTTTTCCCTTTTTGCCCCACAACTACTCCATGCCTTACTGTGAAATCTGACTGAGCCATCTGGACTTGTAGTTCCAAACAGGTTTTATTTTTCCAAATCCACCAGAGCTGATCCCAGTGTTCCCAGTGTTCCCAGAGCTAGGGCAACTCGTGGCTCTCTCAGGAGAGACCTCCAGTGTCCCCACCCCCCTGGTTTTTCAGGTTGCCAGAAGCTTTTATGGTTTGTTTAATCCCCTGGGACACCTCCCACTATCCCAGGTTGCTCCAAGCCCCATCCAACCTGGCCTGGGACACTTCCAGGGATGGAAAAGAAATAAAATACTCAAATAAATGCAAAGCAGTCCTCATTTAGTTTGCAAATCTCAGTCAGGAACACTCACACCCCACAGTTCCTCAATTTCCGTGGGTTTGACCTTGGACTCTCCCATTCCACAGGAGTTCATCCATCTTTTCCCTGGTTCTCCTTGGGGAGCAGGAGCAATCTGTTAGCAGGAATTCTCCAGGAGAAACCCTGCTCTGACTCCAGGCCATCCCCAGCTCAGCCCCCAACACTCCCAGTGCTGCCAGTCTGTGCCCCGAGTTTTGGGACTGGGACAATGCTGGAATTTCCCTGTGAATTTTATCCATAAATACATAAATAAACATAATTTATACATAAATATTTTAAAAACCCCTCCCACTGGGGGGCTGTGCTCCCCACCACCATCACAGGAATTCCATCAGTGTCAGGTTTGAGCACTCCCAGGTCACAGCAGCGAAAGGGGGAGACCAGAACTCCCAGTAAAAGGAGCTGACTGGTTCCACTGGCGGTGCTGAGCTGGGTGTTGATGGTTTGGCTGAGCTCCTGGAGCCCAGCAGGGCAGGAAATGGATTTGTAGGAATTTTTAAAGCCTGACAGAAGGCTCACATAGCCTGCATCTGCATGCAAACTTTGAGATAAGAAATGCTGACTTAGAAATGCCATAGAACAAGACAGACGTTATTGAGAGAGAAATGGAGCTACAAACAAGTTTCAAATTGTTTTGAATGCCTTGCAAATAAGACTGGATACTTTGGAGAAATAAAACTATAAAAGGTGCATTGTTGTAGGACCCATGAGGGGTAATTTTAGATGATTGGCTTTAAGGCATTAACAGCATTGTGTGGCAAAAGCTGATAGGCCAAAAAATGCTTATAATGGATTGTAATTAGGAAATAATTGGCTTCTGATTGTGATGGCATGAATTTTAACATCTGTATTACGTTCACATGAGACTGAAAATGGAATAAATTTTTTTAAAACACCTCTCAGTTACCCCATCTCTACATCAAAAGAAGTGTGATCCAGCAGAGCAGCCCAGGGAGGGTTATCCCAGCCTGCTCCAGCACAGGATCCCCCGGAGCGGGGATGCTGAAAGCTTTCCATGGCAGTGCTCTGGTCACTGTGTGACACAGTCCTACACGTGGCCAGGGTGAAATAACCCCCTGAAGATGTATTAAGTCTGAGGGTTGACCTGCAGCCTCCCAGAGTGGCTAAATAATAGCGAGACAACTTCTCTGGACGTGCTGTGTGAAAGAAAAGGTTTTAATAATGGCAAAACTTACAAACAGTATCAAACAAAAGAAATACAAGCCGAGCACAGTGCAGAGAGAACTCTTGCCCTGGCTAAGGCAGTCCAAAACAGCCGTGGGAAGTTCTGTGCAGGCTTTTAAGCACCTCATGGTCCAGGTGGGCTTTTGGGCACCTTGCCCAATGGAATTGGCAGGTTTTGAGGTGCAGGTACCAGTGTCTCTGCTTGGCTCCTGGCCAATTGCTGGGAAAAGAGCAATTGTTCTTGCTCAATCGAAGTTTCTGGCTCTTTTACTTCATAAGAACAGCAAGGGGTGAATCTTAAACCTTTCCCTGTATGGGAAGCCCTGCTGGGGTGTGGGGTGCATCCCTACAGCTGTGCTCCCCGATTTGCAGAGCACAGGTAAAGCCACCCTCAATAAAGCAGCTGAGAGCCCCGGGGTGGCTGAGCTCCCAGCAGTGACTCCCAATAAAATGCCAACAGCTCAGCTCAGCTCCAGGCTGGAACAGCAATCCAACGCATCTCAAGAAATTATCTCCTTTAAAGGTGTATATTCCCCCTGTTAATTGAAGAGCAGGCGCTGGAAATGAACAGGTAATTGGTTCTGGCTGTAAATGATTTATTGGGCGTTGTAATAAACAGCACAGCTCTCTCTGCTCTCAGCCCACGGATTCCCTCACCCAGCTGCTCCTGCCAGGATAATTGGCCTTGCTTGCAAATCTATTTGGATTGTACAAGATTATCTGTTAATGCTGGGAGATGAAATGTCATGAAATGAGAGGTGTTTTTCAGGAACTCTTGAAGTGCTGCAGTGGTGCAGCTGTAAACATGAGACGTTGCCTTGAAGGGAGAGTCTGGAATGTTTTTATCGATGCCAAAAGCTTCCCCGTGGTTCCAAGTGAAGTGTTATGACTCAGCAAAGGATTTCACCCCAAATCACTTCAGCACCTCCAGACTGTGCCAAAAAATGCCCACGGGGCCTGTGGTTACCTGGATCAAGGTGATCACGGTGCACATACAAACATCCAGAAATAGAAGGCTCAGAACAGCTTCTCATTTCTGCATTGCTGGGTTTCAGCTGCACCACTTCGTGCTCTCTTCAGAAATCAGACAGGAGAGACGAAAATGTATCCTGGCTCCAGAATGCTCTCAGGAAATGTTTTGCAGCTGAGGAACTGCAGCATTATCTGCTGCACTCAGGGTGGCTCTTTCAAAGAGACACTTGGCTTCAGCTCTGGAGAAAGGCACATTGATTTAGGAGAGAAAAGAAAGGGGGGAAATATGTTCAGCGGATTATCCAGAGCCTTTCTCACTCATCTTCCTGTGTGTTTTCATGAGATCCCAGTAAAGGACTGGGAACCGGGGCACAGGGTGACAGGAGGGGCCCACCCAGCCCAGAGGGAAACATCCAAGAGGAGACTGAGAGTCTGCACTGGCCAATATTCCATAAATACCCTCTGCCACAGAAATCCCAGTGCCCACCCTGACCTGGGGGGGTCAGAGGATGTCTGAACATGTTCTCCCACGTGCTGCCTGCCCACGACTCTCCAGAGCAGTTTTCCAGCTGTTCTGACCCTTTCCTGTTGTGTAACTCCAGCTAAAAAATCAGGAATTATTGTTAGGAAAGAGCAGAAAGTCACAGATGCTGTTGGGAATCGGGAATTCTGGGCAGAGCACCCACAAGTCCCAACTCTGGTGGAGCATTTCTGGTTTCTCTGCCCAATAAAGAACATTTTCAGCTGAGTTATTTCATGGGGAACATGAATGCAAATGTGTCACCTGCCAGGGAAGCAGATGGATTTGGTGACAGTCCTACAGCTGGAGAGGAGAGGAGAGTCCTGTAACCCAACATTTCTGCAGTTGTTTCCAATTATTTATTGAAAATTGCAGATTTGCACCTGGAAAATCACCAAAGCTGAAACGTGACTTTATCACCAAACTGTCTTTTTTCCCCCTCTCATTTTTAGAATACATTTAAGGATTTGGATCAATCCCAGGATACAAAATCCTTCTGTGTCCCCCAAAAGATGGAGCAACCCTTCCCAAGGCACATCTTCACCCCGAGGGAAAAATTGCTTTATTTATCCTGGGGGCTCCTGCCCATGGAGCCTCCTTCCTGCCCTGCTGATATTCCCAAAAGAGGCACTGACTGTGGCTATTTTTCATGGGCTGAATCACACAAGTCAAATCATCTCTTCTTTCTCTGCCAGCTTGAGAAAAAAACCCCAAGGCCATCTATCCCTAACCACTGTGATTATAATGCAGTTCCAAATTAGTGCATCAAAAGCCAATAAAAGGACATGAACAAGACAGAATGGCAGCCCAGAAAGCCATAAATCCATGAAAAATAGCCCTGCTCAACAGCTGCCCAGGTTTAATTTTCAAATAAACAGGAGAACATGTCACCTCTTGTTCTGCTTAGCATTGATTTAATGCTTGAATATTCATTTAAATCATTTCATTTCCAGAACTTTTAGGTCCATCAGCTGTTGCCAGAGCTCAGGCAATCCTGGGGCTCAGCTCACCCAGGGATCAATCTGGGGCTACTCTACAAAACAATTGGGGACGATTGATTGATTGATTGATTGGGCCCTGCCTGCTGCACACACTAATTCTGGACCATTTAAAGCTCTTGAGATTCATTGATTTCACAGGGTAATAAAACCATGCCTGGGTGTTCAGCCAAGAGCAGAGAACTGATGGAAGGAGGGGGAGATTGAAATAATGCCGGAGTGGGAAGTGAGGAGTTGCAGTGCCCTGTTCTGCTCAGGTTGTCCCCAGCTGCCCCTTTCCTTCCAGTGGTGAAATGTGGGAATTGCCTTTAGTTTGTGGCTTGGTGGCATTTACGTCCTACAAGTGACATGAGACATGAAATAACCACCACGAGATAACAACCATGAAATAGCAACCACGAGGTAATCACCATGAAATAACCACCACGAGATAACCACCACAAGATAACCACCATGAGATAACCAGCACAAAATAACAACCACGAGACAACAACCATGAGATAATGATCAAGAAATAACCACCACAAAATAACCACCACAAAATATCAACCATGAAGTAACAACCATGAAATAACAACCAAGAAACATCAACCACGAAACAACCACGAAACAACAACCTCAAAATAACAACCAAGAAATAACAACCATGAAGTAACAACCACGAAACAACCACCACTCAATAACCACCACGCTCTCCTCAGCATTCCACAGGACCTGGCAGAATCTGGATGCTTGGAGAACAAGCACCATCCCAATTCAATCCCAAACAGGTGAATCTGGAGTACCAGCCAGCCCCTGGCCGTGTGGAGTTTGGGAAAGCATCCAGCTCTCTCTCTGGTGGAATCCATGGATTATTTTGTCTCAGGGACCCTGAACCAGAGCCTCCCTCTTGCTCAGGTTGGGGTCTCAGGGTTGATTTCAGAGCCTGCAGAACCCCTGCTCTGCTCCTCAGAGGCCTCCTTGGAAGGTGATTTCTCTCTACAACAGGTCCATGCAGCTCTCCACAACTTCCTGCCTCCATTCCAGCTTCCCATCCCTTAGATTTTTGGAACAACCACTCCAAATTCCACCAATTTACTATGAAGGAGCTGATAAATGTCCAGGGAGAAAAGCCTTTCTGCTCTGAGCTCCAGCCTGGAAACTCTTTTGCTTTCACTGCCATGGCTCTGATTTCTGCCCCAGCACCAGCACCGGGCTCTTTACTTTCCTCTCCCATCAAAATCAAACATTTCCTGTTTGGAAATTGGGTCGTGCTGAAAGGAGTGTCTTCCACAACACTTCTGCTGCTTGGACTTCATTGGAAATGGAACTTATTACCTGGCACAGCCCTGCCTTCCCAATTAGACACTCCCTGCAACTCCAATTAAACTGTTAATTGATGTCACTGCCCTCAAATTACCAGCTACAAATAAAAAGGGAAAATACAGGAGATTCAGATTTAATAAAAAGTAGCAGCAGGTTTTCATTTCCAGTCTGGTGTTTGTATCCTTTCAGGACAACTTTACTACCCTGGCTGAGTGCCCCAAGAATAGATGCCCTGATTTATTTTATTAATGATCCCATTGTCTCTGTGAGCTCTTAAATTGGGATACTTTCTCAAGCAAAGGCTGAACAATCAAGTATTAACAGGACTCCTGAGTCTGCCTTGGATGCTGGAGCTGGAATTCCTTAAAAGCTGACAAAAAAGAATGTTTTTCAACCTCTTCCCTCTATAAAAACCCTCTTCGAAGGAAAAAAAGAACCTGTCACTTGTCTTGTGCAAGTAAAATTAATTTTCTTTTCTAGCTTATTCAGGTTTATTTTTGCCCATCCTGTTTCTCTGTGGCTGCATGCTCAGGAGTGGAGGGAAAACCAAGAACGAGGTGGACAATGGATCATAAAGGAAGGTCCAAGATGCTGAACACCCCTTAATTACATATATGTGCTTTTAAATTAAATTTAGAGAAAACATTGACGTGAATTCAGCACATGGACCTTAGCTGGGCCTCGGGGTGTGCACAAAGAGCTCAGGATCCTGCTGGGAATGTGCCTGGAGGGACTGGAGCAGAGGCAATGCTGTGGTTCCCAGCACAGGGCTGGGGCGAAGCTCTGCTCTCCCACCCTGCCTTGGCCTCTCCAGTCCTGGGAGGGCAGTTCCCTCTCTTAAAAAAAAATCATAAAGAAAGGTCCAAGATGCTGAACACCTCTTTAATAACGTATATGTGGTTTTAAATTAAGTTTATAGAAAACATTGACATGAATTCAGCNAATTTAGAGAAAACATTGACGTGAATTCAGCACATGGACCTTAGCTGGGCCTCGGGGTGTGCACAAAGAGCTCAGGATCCTGCTGGGAATGTGCCTGGAGGGACTGGAGCAGAGGCAATGCTGTGGTTCCCAGCACAGGGCTGGGGCAAAGCTCTGCTCTCCCACCCTGCCTTGGCCTCTCCAGTCCTGGGAGGGCAGTTCCCTCTCTTAAAAAAAAAAGGATATTTAATTATAGCTGGGTATTTTAAGTTCAGGAGCAAAGGAGGGGAGAAGCAAAGAGCTTTAAAGACAAAACAATGCCCTTTTGTTTATGTTTTTAATATGGGAATTCTCCTGCCTTGCTCGGAGTAACTCTAATTTAAAGGGACATCTGGATGTAAAACAAACAAGGAGAAAGGATCTGTGAAGCAAACACTGGGGAAATGGAAGAGATGCTGATGTTGAGAACTTCTCAAAGGACTGTCACAGGCAGGGAGGTTTTCCCCACGGGACACGCGGGAGCTGAGGTAGCACTGCTGATTTATTTAGGGAATTATTTGGAGACCGGGGGATGAAAAGCAGGAATAGAATTGAACAGGTGCTGGGGGTGAGGTGCTGCTGATCACAGGCACGGGAGGGCTGGTCTGGGAAGGACAAAACAAAGGTTTTCCATGGAATTGTGCCCTGTTGCAGGTGTTCCCTGCTCCACAACATCCACTCTGCACACAAAACCCTGCCCTGGGGCTGGGGCCCCTTTTGGAAGGGACTGGAGTTCAGACTGAACATTTTAACTTCCAAATCTGTAAGTTGCTGTTAATGGAAATGATGGATCACAGTATTAGAGTGGGAATTACACAAAGTTCATGTTGTCTTTCTCTTTTCTAATGAAATTATTGGGAGTAATTGGCTGTACAAGACCTTCCTTCATCATCTCAGCCGCCCCACAACAGAGGTTGCTCTGCTGGAATCCACAAAACTGTCCCTGCCTTGGGATCCTGCTTAATAAATTGCAGGAGCTGACAATAAATAAGTTTTAAAGTGATAAAAAATGGGGACAAACCTGCAGCACTGGGGAGTTACAGGCTGGGAACACAACGCAGACTATTTCACAATAGAGTTCCTGTTGCAGAATCATAAAATTATTATTAAAATTTTATCTGGGAGGGTTTATTCTCCTTTCACCTCTGCTACAAAAGCATCAGAAGCAGATGCAATAAACAGGATGAATATTTATCCCCTTGGTTCCTTCATCAATGCCTGGACATCAGCCTTTTCTAATAAAATTACAACACAAATGTGATTAAGTCCCAAGATATGAAATGATGGAGACAGTGATTGCTGTGTGCACAATGCCGGGCCAGATAAGAACTTAAGGTCTCAGAACTTCCGAGACCTGAATTTTATCCAGAATTAATTTCCTTTAATCACATTCAATCACATTCTCAGCAACTCCAGTTGGGTTTTTCTGTGCTTGGGAGGCTCTGATAATCAGTTTATAAATGTCTCCTGTACTGAAAGAGTGAAAATGGGCAGCTTCCCATCCTAATAACAGCAAAGACCTAAAGTCATCCATTGGGGGTTTTATAACAGGAGCTGATGAGTTCCCTTGAAGGGGGGCAGCTCATTTCACAAATTCAGTTCCCACTCAGGTGGACGTGCAGACCCAGGGAGAAGAGAGCAAAGCTCAGCTCAGTGCACTCCACACTTCCCTGGACTGGGCCATTCCCATCTGACATTACACAGAATTTCCTCCAAAGTCTGGGACCACAGTCCTCGTTTGGGGCTGAAATAATTGAGTGCAGGGAGCAGAATCTGTGATCTGAGCAAATCCAGGCTTTGGCTGGGAGGCACCAGAGCCCTGGGGTGCTGAGAGCATCGTCCCTGCCCTTGGAATCTGCAGGTGTGTCTTGGGTTTCAGTGCAAGATGTATTCTATTCCCTTCTTTTCCACAACCCATCCCCCTGGAGAGGGATATCTGCTGTTCGTGGGCCATCGAGGCTCACTGCAGGGCTGATAACATTACATTAACCCTTTGGGAGATGCTCCACCCAGGGGGAGGAGCCCAGCATTCCTGCCTGGATAAAACCTGAGAGTCAGAACACCAGGACATCCTGTTTGCACTGCATTCCCAGAGGAAGACCTGACCCATCCCACCACCAGTGGACCTTCAGAGAAAACTACAGCCTGCTTCATTGTCATCTCTGCTCCAACAGAACCACATCTGTCACTCCAGGAGGACTTGACTGGACTGCTCCCAACCCCTTGACCAACAGGGTGTCAGATTGTGTTCTGACTCTTGTCAGTGTTTTTCTTTTTTTTTTTTTTTTTTTTNGAACCACATCTGTCACTGCAGGAGGGCTTGATTGGACTGCTGCCAACACCCTGACCAACAGGGGGTCAGGTGGTGTTCTGACTCTGTCAGTGGTTTCTTTTTTTTTTTTGTTTGTTTGCTTTTTTTATTACAACCTTCTTAATATTCCTAGTAAAGAACTGTTATTCCTATTCCCATATCTTTGGCCGAATGTCCCTAATTTCAAAATTATAATTTAGAGGGAGAGGGTTTACATTTTCCATTCCAAGGGAAGCTCCAGGTTTCCCTGACAGACACCTGTCTTTCCAAACTAAGACAAGTTGTCACTCAGGAAGGAAATGAGAGGAATGCCCAGGACCCGCTGGTTTGGACAGAGCTCCCCAGGTTCAGCCTCCTGGGCTTGGCCTGGAGGAGGGGACAGGCAGGGAAGTGCAGCCTAAGCAGAGCAAAGTGTCCCTTGGAAAAGCCTCCAGAGAAAGCTCCACCAACTCCCTGCTCCGGCCCCACTCTGTGGGAAATCCAGGCACAGAAAATTCTCAAAACCTCGTGCATGCAGGCCCAGACACAGAAATGAATACAGGGTTCGACCTGAGACCTTGGAAAAGGCTTCCAGATTTAGAGACCATCAGCAAGAATGTGGGTTTGTAATTTAAGCAGGAACACGTCAAGCAGGGTAGTGGAAAGTTTTGAAGCCTTAAAGTTTGAATATAGAAGAAGTTACAGGAATAGTAAAAAGTTTTAGTGTAGCAATCATTATACGATTGGTTAAGAAGGTCAGCATTGCAGCAAGAGATGTGAGACAATTTAATTAAACATTGGTGTGAAAATAGAAACAATCTTTGTGGCAGTAAAAAACATTTAAAAGATCTTGTAACCAGAGATCTTGTGACTATTACTGACCTCTTGACTTAAACTATGAAGACGTTCTCACCCTCTATGAGATTGTAGAAGATAAGAGCAATAAATCATGCTTGAAAACGTCTCTCTCGCACAATCCCCATACCACTCCTTATTATTCTATGGAATTTTGCTGCCAAAAATAACCCTAAAAGGGTCAGAAGCCAAGCCAGGGTCCCTCTGAGCACGGCTCACTTGTTCTCAAAGCTTTCACAGACGTGCATATCACCCACCAAGGCTCTGAATTCACCACATGGAAAAGAAAATCCACTTTGTCTGACCTCAAAATAAACACGAGATGTTTTGCTGCTTAATTTAACTGCCTGCCTCTTCCCTTTTGCATCCTGTAAACACAGATTTAAATTTAGAACAAGGGTGACAGATCAGGCTGGAGAAGAGGGAGGTTCCACGTCTCGTCCTCAACTTTGCCTCACATAGTTCTGGAATGAGCCAGCTGTTCCTGAGTGTAAATTTGGGATGCAGGGAGCACTAACCCGGAGTGAAGTGTCCCAGCAGACACGTGCCCACTTCCCCGCTCTGAGGAGAGGGATTGAACTGCTCCACAAAGTGCTTGTGAAATTTCCTGAGGAGAGCAGGGAAAGCTCAGCTGAAGTCCCAGGGGTGAGTGTGGCACAAGTGCCTCTGTCACAGCCTTTGTGTTTGCAACACACTCTTGGCAAAATGTAGGAAGGTGCAGAAAATACTAAAATTGTGGCTTTTGAAACAATCTGGATGGGAAAGGAGCCTTTTCTCAGGCTGTCTCTTCCAGAAAGGTCATTTTACACCTGTTCAGTGAGGTTGGGCTCGATGCTCTTGGGTTTCTCTTCTGGCCTGAGGGATTGTGTGACTGTGACCAAGAAGCAGCACATTCCACGTTGTCCTGCAGCCAAGGACATGCTCCGGTCACGTTTGATTTCCTCTCACTGCTGGGAAGAGGAAAGGAAGTTTTCTGATAGGGAATCTTCGAGTGGTGACATTTGTTGACTAACCAGGGCTGGAGCAGCACCACCGAAACGAAATCAAAGAATATCAAAGTTCTGAGGTGTAAATTTGAGTTTGGGATTTTAGTCAGATTTAAACAGCAAAAAACAGAATGGAAAAAAAACTTTTACTTTCTGAAACATTGCTTATATTTATAACACTCATCCCATTGGGATGGGACATTGGCCAAAGCATTTTCCTGTTGCCTCAGAGACAGAAACAGAAAAGTGAAGTTAAATCCCTGTAATATCCACAGAATTATTTTATTTCTTAGTCCCTTAAATCAATCTTGAACTACTTAACCCTGAAATGTCTCTGAAAATAGCTGGAAAATATGCCTGCATACTTTGACAATGCAATTTGTTTCTATTCAAAAGATGTCATTAATAATGCTCCTAATTGATTAACTGTTAGGTTCAATGAAGGAACTAAATTATAGTTGAGTATTTCAGTTTTGACAGCATCAATTAAGAAAAAATACAGTATTTCTAAGAAGTAGTTCTAAAAATAATTTTGACAACAATTAATTAATTAGCACAGATTGCCTTCATCAAATTAATGCAGGGGTGAGTCTGTCCCAGTGGGTTATTTTAAGTTAAATGCCCATCATGCACAAAATTCCAGCATAAAAGTTATTTCCAGCCTTTCCCAATATCCAGATTAATACAGAATTTTCCCAGAAATATTTAAAGCATGTAAAGAATAGCAGGACATACTTTGCCTTTATCCAAAATACTTTATAACTGTCGGTGCAAATACTCAAAGTCCCTCTGAGGGTTGGAGGGGGGAATTCTTTCCCTGCTGTAAAAGTGGGTGAAAAATGTTCCTGCTCCAGGGCAAAGGAAATCGTTCCCAAGTGAAGGGAGGCAGCTGAGGACAAGGGCAGGGAGAGCAGGGGGATTTGGGGCTCAGCATTTCCTAGAAAACAACGTCCTGGAACAACAACTTTTGGTGTGTCCAAAGCCACCAACAAAGCTGGGAAGAGCAGGAAAACCCTGGGGGTTCACACTCAGAGCTCAGCTGAGATCCTGCAAACACAACCTGGTGCCTTCAGTTGTAGCTTTCCTATTTTCCAGATTCTGCCCTGCATTGGTGCATAACTCTGAACTTCACCTAAAGTGTGAGCAAGTTCTCCTCACAGCTCAGTCACACAAAACAATCCTTGTCCAGCCCCACAACCGAGGGCACCGCTGCAGCTCCAGGCCCAAAAAGTGCAAACAGCAGGGGATTGAGGGGAGCAACCTGGGAGGATGGGACTTCATCACCTGAANCATTCCTTTAACTCTGCCCAGCCTCTGTTCCAGGCAGCTCCCAAGGCACCAAACCAAGTGGGAATTTGGTGCCAGGGAAGTTTTCCTAAAACGTGGCACTGCAGGAAGTGAATCCAGGACCCTCAAAACCTTGAGGTTTATCAAAACCTCTTTGATGCAGGGCCTTTCTATCAACCACAAATCAGACATTTCAGAGAGATGAGACTGCCCAGGAGGATTCACCTTGTTTAAAGCAGCAACTCAAGTCCCAGAAGCGCCATCCCTGTGCCCAGACAAATCTGGAGGTGGGAATCCAGCCCGTTTGGGGTTGGGAAGTAGCTCAGGCTGTCCCTGGCTCAGCCCCAGCCTTGGATTCATGGTCAGAGCAGCTCCCAGGGCTGTGCCTGTTCCAGGGGGATTCTCCTTCCTCTCTGGGCAAACACTGCTCATTTAAAGGCCAGGTTTGTGAGGTTTTTCCATCTGCACATCCCAGGAAAAGGGGAAGCACAGCTCTGGAAGAGCAGAGCAATGCCAGGGCTGTACCCATGGACAGGGAGCTGGAATTGGCCTTACCTGGGACAGAAACTCTTGCTTTATCCAGCCTTGAATGATCCAGATTTATCCATGCCAGGAGACCTGGAAAAACAGACATCCATCAGCTGAGCAGCAGTTAATGAGTGGGCAGCACCTTTTAATTAATGTCATATTAATTATCCTAATAGTCTTTCATTAGAGTATTATTAATAGGAAAAACAGCAACCTGCTTTGCAGAAGAAAATCCAAATAAAGCCTAATGGGCTTGTGCATATAAATAATGTCACATTTTACATCCTACCCGGTCATTGAAGGATGAAATTTAAAAAGAGGAGAGCTCAGTGCAGTATTCCCAAAGTGAGGGAGGATTTCAGCCCCGACCATAATAGAATCGCTTTTACTTTATGTTCCCCCTGTGCTAAAAATCACCAGGTTAAGCCAAAGAACAAAGGCAAAGATTCATGAAGACAAGCCAAATAAACTCTGATCAGAAAAGCAATTCCAATGTCTGGCAAGTTCATTTCAATCCCAGTTGTTTTTTTTTTACTTCATCAGACAATAGGGAAACAGAGTAAATGGTGTGTAAATTGAATACATTTATTATAGAAAATTAATTACCAAAATCACTTTCAAATGGGACTAGGGGTAGGTGGAGGATTATCTGATGAAGATAGAGGAGACAAAAGCACTGGAATCATTAATGAATCCCCTTAGATTTAATTAAATTAAGACTGTGAAGAAATATGTCAGGAAGAATGGAGAGATTTTGGCTTTTGTCCCGGGAATTTTCCTGGGGGCTTTCCTCTAAGGCCAGATTTGTGCCTCTCTTGTGGTGACTGAACATTTCAAAGTCAAGATTTCTGGTGACTTCAGACCCCAATACCTCCTGTAAAATGAAGAATAAGCTGATGTGCAGCTGATGAAATGATGAAGCCTTGGCATTTCTGTTTGTGCCTGAAGTCAGCAGAGAACACTGGAGACATCAGTGGGAGGGTGAAGGAGGGGGAGATGTTTTCTGCTCCAGAGTGAAGCACAATTTGTGGTGACTCCTTTTCCAGGGCCAGATTCCCTTCATCCCTTTACCTCTCACAGTTGTGAAACAGCTCCAGTGGGGATTCTGTGAAAACTCCTTTGGGTACAAATTCCCTCAGAAATGTTGGGAATAGGGAATATTAATCAGATCAGACACTCCTGTTCCATCCCAGAGCAGTTCATTGGATTTTATCCTGAGCAGAACTCCCCAGACAGGAGGCAATTTAAGGCTACAGACACCAGCTCCTAATTAATGGCCTTTGATGAAGAAGCACCAGATCCCTCAGAAGCTGTTTCAGGATCCCATTACTCTCCCTGATAACATTATTTACATTTCTTCACTCCTTGATCCTTTATTTATTACACAATTGAGGAGGGGAAAAACAATATTTTATGAGCCAAAGGTCACATGAGCTGTCCTGGACTCCGAGGCAGAGCCTGAGCTCAGATTTCTGCCACACTTGTGCAGAGTGAATCAGCCCCGGTTGGATTTATTTCCCAGAGAACACTTTCTGTCTGACAGAGCAACCCAGGGGCTGGGGAGGGAGAACACTTGGTTCTAAAAATAGGTTTTTAATGAGCCCTGAGCTGATAAAACTCTCCTGCTACAACAAAGGAAGGTGCAAGAAATCTTAATGTGAACACTTTTCTTCTTCCCAAGATATTTTATACCATAAAACACGAGGGTCAACTGCTTTTTCAAGCTTGTATCAATTTTTTCAGTCTGATGATATCATTCTTAATATCAGATATATTAATACAAATCAAATCTTTGGATGCTGTGGCTGAACATGCTAAAATTGGGAGGCAGCTGTGGGGGCTGTGGGGAATAAAACAACCCCTCCCATCCAACCCTTTTCCATGAGATAACCAGAATAAAATGTGCACAATACTCTTCTTTTATCAAAACCAGCAACACCGGGAGCTTGTTTTTAATGCTGGGTTTAATTCTGAGCCAGATGTGAGCACACAACCAAGGACGGGATGGGAAACTCTTCACGTTCCCTTTGGTGAGCTCAGCTTTGTGTCTGAGCGGGTGATGCCATCCCGGGGGGATGGAGGTACCAGATGGAGGTGCCAACATCCTCAGCCCTGCTGACATCCCCAGGATGTTGTGTTTTATCTTCTTTTTGCCAGGGTCGGGATTAAACGCACCAGATGGTATTTCTTGTTCAGATGTTTATTAATTCTTATCTACATTACAGTCTCAAACACCGTGAGTTCTACAGCACTTCTGGCTAACAAACTAAAAACGGAGACCTGTCTCTGTTTCTCCAAGGCTTTTTAAGCACAAATTGTCCAATTAAGAAATGACACCTAAATTATTTTTACTTTTAACCCCATAACCAACCACCCCTGGCCCACAATGCAGACTTTTCTATTCAATTACAAAATACCACCCAAACCATGGAGAAGAAGGTGAAAAAGGAGGACTGGCCTCCAACCTAAAACCTCCACCTTGCTTTATATATATATTACTGTATGCTAAACCCTTAAACTCTAAGTTTTCCACCCTGTGATATCACACACTTCTATTCAAACTCCACACCCACAATCCCAGCGCTATCACTCAATTTTGGGAGCCTTCTCCACGGCCTCAGGTCAATGCAGGGTTTGCCTGGGGGTCAGCGCCTGTCAGCACAGAAAGCCTGGAACTCTCAGAAGTGCCCAGGGTTCCAACCCAGGGTGCAGGTTTGGCTGAGAGCCGCTGCTCCTGCCTTTCCTGCCCTGGAAAAGCAGCAGAGCCTCCCCCAGGCTGCCCTAAACGAGGCTCAGCTAAAATTAAAGCAGCGTTGGCAGCTCCTGGGGTTCAGATTTAACCGGGAAATTTTTGAAGGAGCTGCAGCTTTGGATGGGCCAGAAAAGTGTTTGGGGTCTGGAGCTTCAGCAGTGTCCATTCCTCCTCAGCAGTGCCCAAAATCCCAACCCGGGGACCCCAAAGAGCTCCTCAGGCCTGAGGGAGGTGGGGCAGGAGGTGGAACCTCCTCTTTGATTTTTTTTTAATTAGAAACAGCCATAACGAGGTGGCAGAGCCTTCCATGGCACCTTCTGGCACCACTCAACATCTTTAAAAATCAATACAAACCACAACAAATACTTCAAAACGCTCAATTTGCAGAGGCATTTCCATGGAAAGTGCTCGTGGTTGGGATTCTTACCCAGCACTTCTGCAAACAGTTCAAGGTACAATCAGATCAATCAATGGAATTTCTGCAGCTCACTTTGTGCTCACACAGCAGCTTTTTTTTCACCTTCAAAATGAGCATTCTGTCCCTCTCATTGATTGTTTTGGGGCAGCAACCTGGAAAATCTGGAATATTCTCAGTCGTGCTTTGCCAATGTGCACAACTAGAGTTGATTTATTCCCCCACCTTTGCTCCACGGCTGCAGATCATTTTTCTGGGTTTGTTCTGTGCTCCTGATAGGAAAATTCCTGGTTTGGACCTGGTGCACAGGGGGACAGTGACCCCAGGCCAGGGCAGAGCCTTCCCACTGAGTACATCTGGATATTCTGGATGTTTGAGGGGCTTCTGGTCCGTAATGGAGCACAGGGGTGGTTGGGAAAGGAAAGAAAGGGGGAAGAATTCGACCAGAATTAATCAGTGCAACGTCCCACATTTAAATGCAGAATTTTCTATGATCAGATTCCTAAACCAGGTGGGGCTGGGGTTTGGAAATTGAGATTGTGACGTTGAAACTGTTGGAAAATTAAGCTATAACTTTATGGAAGTGTTTAGAAGTTGCAGCAATATTTTAATCTGCAATGATTTTTCTTCCCAGCACCAGGAGCTGCAGCTCAGGCACAGTTGGCACCTGGGAGTGTTTACCTTGATGGAGTCATTACTCAGATTGATTTTTTTTTTTTTTCCCTTGCAAATTTTCCACCAAAATTGATTTTTTGAAATCTTTTAGAGCACTGTGCATTTTTAAAAACTTGCATTTTCTGGTCAGTTACGTCACTCAGAGCAGTTATTTCTCAATCAGGAAAATAAAATATGTACAATTTAACTGATAATAACTTTATATCTAACACTGCTTAATATGAAATGTTAATTACGTCTGTTTCCTTACTTATAATCTGCTGGAAAATGGGCATTTTCTAAAATTTTGGGAGCATTTTTCCTGAAAAGAAAAGTGAAAACCCAAAAAATGTTCTCCATTTTTATATCTGTGTTCAGCCTCAAATTCCTGGATTATTAAGACTACAGGACTACAAGAATATTTTTTCTCTCATTTACTTCATACCATGAGAAAAGCCAGGACCTCCAAAGCACAGACAGGAAGAGGCAGGAAGGGAATGGAAGAAATTAATCCACATTTTGCAAACAATTAATTGATCAGTAATTAACGCGTCTATGCTGTCACTCACGAGGCTGAGGGATGGAAATGGAATTCCAGAGTGGGTTTAATGGATCTGGAACCCTTTGGATCAGGGGGATGAGTGGACTGGGGGCACACAATGATTGCTCAGCAGCAATATTGATTATTAATAATTCTATTATTAATATTAATAATTAATTATACTATAATATATAATGTTTTATTATGTATTATATAATTAATTGATAATAAATTTATAAATATTTATATAATATAG
>VYZR01042455.1:29328-46772 GCA_013400675.1 Oxylabes madagascariensis
CATTGGTTTTTTTGATAGTTTCATGCCTCAAGTTCATTTTGTGAATTTTCTGTGCTCTGAACTCATTTTTCAGTGCACGGGTCTGGCATTGTTCATGTAAATACTCAGTAATTAGCACAAAGTGTCCCTGGGTTTTGGGACCCAGTTAGTCACAAGCTATGAGAAGCATTTCCCCCTGTGAAAATCTCCTGTATTATCACTCTAAATGCCGCATCAGTACTCTCAAATAAGATCAATCTCACAAATTTCCAGTTCAAGGCACGATATTAAAATAATGAAATAAAGCCAGATAATGTTTAAAGATCCATCATGCCAAGAGTTGTTTCCAATCCCTAGGAACTGATGCATTGGCATTGTCCATATTTTGTTGTTATATTGCATTAATAAGGAGAGAAATTGCAGTTCACGTTGCCATGTAATTGTAATTCTGAGATAGGAACTGCTTTTCCTTGCAGACTGAGCTGAAATAATTGAGCTGATTCCACATAGGCTGGGCTTTTGCAAGCTGGAAATGGTGGTTTTTTACTTCATCTCCTCTGCCTGGTAGGGTGAAAACTGCTGCCGACTGATAGCAAACAAGAGAAGCCTCCCAGAGAAATCTCTCCATTTATACCCCCCATTATCTGCCATCAACCAGCATTATCCCTTCTGGATTCTGTCTGGAAAATGCATAATAAATCAACATTTCCAAGCTGGCTTTTGGCACTGGGTACATAATTCTGTGTATTTGAGAAAAAAAAAAAGTCAACCCTCTGTAATCTTTGGGTCTGGAAGTTTCCATTTGGGGGGCACTGGGAATGCAGCAGTTTCCAAATCTGGCTCAGTTTTGTGGAACTGGATCAGATCAGTTCCTGTGCAGCCACCACTCCTGGACAGAGAACTTTGTGTCTGAGCTGGAGGTGACACTCCTGGAGCCCTGGCAGGACAGGGAGTGTCTCAGCCACCAACAACAAGTGAGATCCCACTGAAGCAGCTGAGTTACATGAAAAATTCATGCTTTGACCTGCTTGAATTCCACATCTCTGCAAGCAGAGAGCACCAAGGAGCTTCAACACAGCTGGGTCACCACAAAAGGTGTGACACCCCAGGGACCACGAGGCACTGGATAAATTCATTTGTCCCCAGAATCTCCACACAGCACCCAGGACTAAAATCAAATCCCCCTGCTGAACAGGAATGCCCAGATGTTCATCTCCCCTCTGAATTTACAGAAACCTCCTTGCTGTGCTCTGCTCCGAGTTTTGGGATGGAAAAGGAGAGGCTGCCAGGGAGGGTTTTTTGCACAGTGGGAGGTAACAGCACTTCCAAAGCAATTTGCATCACTTCAAAAACCAATTTATGTTATAAACAGAGCCTTGCCTTGCAGGAGGTGGTTGGGACTCAGGGGCTCAGGCAGCTCCTCTGAAGCTGCTTCACTCAAAGCACATCTTGTCTCTGCTCTGTGCCAGTGATACCAAAATATTCCCTCCCTTCTTCCCTATGTCCGGCTGCCACTCACTCCCAGTGACACTGTTGTTATTCCATTTGTCAAGGATTTACGAGGGCAGCACCAAAAAAGGGATTTGGGGCTGGAAAAACATGTTATGTGTTCTTGGAACTGTGTATAAGTGGTGACCTCATGACTTTAAATACAAACTCTGAAAGCTCAGGATTTATCTGGAGAAATCAGGAGATTTCATACACTTTTGGTTAAATCTCCTCATTTTGAGGTCCTGATCCCAGCCCTCTCCCCCTGCCCTTGGGATGTGTCCAGGGCCACAGAGCAGCCCTGGCACAGGGACACGGGGACTTCTCCAGAGGGAATGGCCATAATCAGCAAGATCAAAGCATCTCCCAACACCAGCCTGTGGCACAGGCTTGGAAAAGGAATATCAGGAGCAGGACAGGCAGACAGGCTTGGAAAAGGAATATCAGGAGCAGGACAGGCAGACAGGCTTGGAAAAGGAATATCAGGAGCAGGACAGGCGGAGGAAGACTCTTTTCAGTCCCAGCAGCACTATCAGCTCCTGCACAGCTCCACAGGTCCTCATTTCCACAAATTCTTAGTGCAAATCAGATGAGAAGCAAATACTGAGAGGGCAGCTTTCCATGACACCTATTCAAAAAAAAATCCAAATAATCCCCTCAAACAATCCAAAAACCCCAAAGACTGGAAGGAAGGCTTGCAAAGGGTCACTGGAGGCAGCTGGGAGGGAGGCTGGGGATGGCAGCAGGGACAGATCCCCCCGGGCTCTATTTGAAACGAGCTGGGGAGGATTTCTTGTCCCACCAGCCCCGGCTGAAATGAATCCTGCAGTCCCTGCACCTCCCGCCCCAAACACAGCCCACACCAGAGGCTTCCTGCTCCTGCAGTGGCCACTGCGTGGCTTTGCCTGGCAATATTTAACAGCTCCCTGACTGCAAAGTTCTCTTTTTTGAGTTTGCATTGTTCAGTGAGTGTGAAATGCTCCTCTAAAAACCTGGCTGCTCCCAGACAATCTGCACACAGACACCTTTTTTTTATATAATTGCTTGGGCTCTTTGGTTCTTTTGGTCTCGTTGGTTTTTTTATTTGTTTGTTTGAACTTATAATTTCATTTCCTGTTTCTTGTTGTTTAGTGCTCCGTCCCTGAACTGAGCTTTGCCCTTTGATGAACATTCCCTCTGGAAAAACCAGTGGGAGACCAGGCCAGGAGCCACTGTCCACTGATTCCAGACCAATTCCTGCAGTTGGAAGCAGAGCCACTCTTTGACTGTAATTAACTTCTGTGGCTTAAAAGAATATGCCCCTCACTCATCTACAGTGTGCAGCTGGTGATTAAATTCCAAAAAATTCTTTTCACTAAGACATTTTGTTCTGTTTAGTTCTCCTGGGAAGGTCACGTGGCCATTCAAAAATTGTTGCTTTGCACCATTCTGTCACTGAAAGGAGCTGAGAGAGCTCCTGGTCCAGAGAGCCAGGGTATTTCTTTTGAAGCAGACATTGTAAAAATAGCTGGGGAGAAAACAGCAGTGTCTTACCAGCCAAAAAAGTCAGATAAACCTAACTGAGAAGCAAAAACAACACATGCCAAAAAAGAATTCAAGCAATCGCCTCAAACAATCCAAAAAACCAATCAAAGAGTGGAAGAAAGAATTGTAAAGTGTCACTGGAGACAGCTGGGAGGGATGGGGAAGGCAGAAGAGCACAACAACATGAACAGTACAGAGGAGTTTCAGTTCAGTGCAGCTCTGCCACTGCAAATCTTTGTTTTGTCTCTGTGCCTCTGTGATTGTCACTTCTTTAATGCAAAAAAAAAAAAAATCTCCCTGTGCTAAAGAACCCTCTCAGTCTCCAGCCACGGGAGATGTGTGCGTGTACTGCAGATTGAGGTTTACAGCACAAAGATACTGAGTTATTATAAACCCTAACTCCAGCTCGTGGTGTATTCCCTGTTTGATTTCATTATCAATTCATTATTCGGTTCACTGCAACGAAATCCTGCACGATTGTGGAAGCCCTCACCTACAGCCAAAGGTGTGGAAAAGCTTTGTGGAATGCTTGCCTGGAAGGGGGAAAGAGCAATGAAGCCAACAGAAATATTCTACCCATTGGGAAGAGGAAAATAAAAGACCTGGTTGCCTTAAAACAAGCAAATAAAATCCCTGCTACCCCAAACCCTGCCTAAACCTCAAAAAATGTTCACTTCATCCACGTCAAGAGGGTTATTTATGAAACTGTATCCTTGTCAGCACTGCAGGACTTTCCATCCCTTTGCTCAAATACTGTAAATTCATGAATGATGAGAAGAATCTTAATTTGGCCAAAATATCTATATTTATCTGAAAAAGCAAATGATCAGCTTGCTTCAATGCTGAGATGGCCTTTCACTGACTGCAATTCCAGCACTCCCCCCGTGCCAGGGCTCCAGTTTGGAGCAAACTGTGAGCTCAGCACAGGATTTCAGTGAGGCTGGAGCAGATTTCCTTCCTCAACAGCTTCGAGTTTCTCCTCTGCTGTTAAACCTCCAGGTTTGTGCTGGTGCTTTCTGCTGCAGCTTGTGAGCTGTTCTTTCCCTTCTGCAGGGAGAGCTGGTGCTAAACCCCTGTCCCCTCTGAGATGAAGGAAATCTCCTGCCCAGAGGTGGTTTTGCAGTGCACCGGGAGGGTTTGTGCCAAATTTCTGCCTCTCATGAGGCAGAGGGTGGCTGGGAGGAGGCAGAAGTGTGAACAGGCTCCGTAAACCCTTCCCTCCGATAAACCAGTCCCACAGATGCCTTCACTAACCCAGAGCGTGCTCTGTTGCCTCCTCAGAGCTGTAAATCAAGGATTTTATTGTTCAGGGGATGAGCTGAGGCAGGAGGAGTTTCTCTGGCCAGTGCTGGGCTGGAGGTCGCATTCCATGATCCAATTGTGCATCAGCCCAGTGGAGCTGCAAATCCCTGAGCACGAGATGTTTACAGAGAGAGAGGGAACAGCATCTCCCGAGGGGCAGCTCCTTCCCTGGGACAGGACGGGACCCAGGGCAGGGCTGGAGCTGTGCCAGGGGAGGTTCAGGTTGGATTTTGGGAAAGGTTCTTCCCCCAGAGGGTGCTGGCACTGCCCAGGCTCCCCAGGGAATGGGCACGGCCCCAGAGCTCCAGGAGAGCTTGGACAGCGCTGCCAGGGGTGCCCAGGGTGGATTTGGGGGCTGTGCTGATGCCTTGAGTTTGAGCTTTCATGTTTTCCAGGTTCTGTGCTGCCCAGGGGTGCAGCTCTGAGCTCACACTCAGTGTCACTCAGCTCTGCACAGAGCAGGCAGAAAAAACAAATCCTTTCCTGCTGGAGACCAAGGACAACTTTCAGGCCCAAAAGCACAGACAAGGGTGGGCTGGAGGGAGGAACAAGAAGGATGGGACCTCACAACCTGAAGCTGTAATGGGGCAATTAAACCCCAATGTGCAAATGGACCAAAAGTTATAAAAATATAAGATTTTGTGACCGCTCATCCATTTTGTGTCCATTTTGTGTCCATTTTGTGTCCATTTTGTGACCATTTTGGATCCACCTTGGGCGTAGCCCTGGCCAGGCTCTTGTCCTGCCCAAGCTGTACCCTAAAGGCCTTTCAATAAATCCCTGCTTTGTTCTCCAGCTCTGTCCAGTCTCTGCTCCAGCTCAGCCTTCCCAAGGCGTCAGTGCAGGGCCGGGGCTGGCACTGGATGACGCTGTGGGTCCCTTCCAGCTCAGGATATTCCAGGATTCTCTGGAACAGCCTCTGCTTGAGTGGCTCTTGAGGGCTCTCCTCAGATCCCCCTGCAGGGATCAAACAGAAGGGACAGCAGGACACCTGGGATGCTGCACCCCAAACCCCTCCTGAGGTGGCAGAACCCAGAGCCGACCTCTCCAGAGGGAATCTTCTCCTAGTTCAGAGGCACCAGAACTGGGCTCTCATTTTCTCCATCTCTGCTTTAAACCAGAGCACAGGAACAGCTTCTGCTGGTCATAAAACTGGAATTGCAACAAGCTCCAGCCTTTCACCCTGAAGGGCAGATCCTCCTGGGCCAGAACCATCCCAGGATGAGCTGAAGGCCCACCATTCCCTGTCCCAGCAAGAGGAATCCAAGCAGGAATGGGGAGCTCCTCCCTGAAAACTCTTGTGACCAAGCACTTGAGAGTGGACTGGGAAAAGTTGCTATAATTGAGTTTCCATGAATGGAATGTTCACCCCTCTGCTCATCAGGAAGAATGTGGCTCATGGCTGTATAAATACGTGTCTGTAATTATAATCAGCATGTTTTATAAGAAAGAACAACCATTCTGGCTGGAAATTGGCTGTAAATTTCCACATCAACCTGAAATCTATTTTAAGCAGAGTGCAGAATGTGACTCAACAAATGTTGAATCAATACTCGCATGCAAGAAATCAGATATAAATTTGGGTAATGCTTTCAAGCAGTCACTTACCAGCAATTAATAAAATATTTTTAAAAAGAGCTTTTCCTGGGACTGACCACAATTCCAGCTCATTAAATTCTACTCTTTTTTTTTTTTAATGCAATGTTTGTCCTCATTATTTATCTCCACTTCATAACAGAACACTTGTTCTCATGAAAACATAACCTTGTTCTCACACCCTTCCACTGCATGTGCCAAACTCGGTTTCAGACGTATTTCGTTGGTATTCCACTAAAACTTGGGAGAACTGGAGACTGACTGACGTGAGGGAGCCATAAACTGGAGCACAGGATGCCAACGAGTTCTCTGTGGGATCTGGTACAGAGTCAGCTGAGCTCCTGAAAAACAACCTCTGGGGAAACTCTTCAGAGCCACACAGTGAATATTTACTGTTGTTAGAAAGTCTTCACTGTTAGACAAGGAAATAAAATCAGATTTATAAAAGGAAGGTTGCAGTAGAGACCTTCTTTTTTTAGAAAGCCAGGTTTAACTAAGGCCAGGTCTATCTGCAGTCACAACTTGCATCAATCAGAGCAGCTCTTTGTTTGTGGAACCACCATTAAATGCCAAAGTGCTTCGGGAGAAGGGGATCAAACCTCCCTCATGATTTCCCAAAAGAAAACTGCAGCTCTGCTTGTCCAACCCTGCTCCTGGGGGTCAGCATGAAGAGCACCTTTTTCACCATTCCCAATCGGAATCCTGAGGAGGAATCTCTGAGAACCTCAGTTTTCACTGCCCTTCCCAGGGTTGTTCCTTCTTCCTTTTGCAGTTTGACAGATTTGGCCTCTTTTTCCTGATTTCTGGCTTCACCCACCATGGTGCAACAGCCAGGAGACAGAACTGAGCCTGGGGAGCTGTGAGAAGCAAATCTACCCAATGGATCGTTCCATTAAAACAAAACAAATAAACCCCACACACACATCCCAGAACAAACCCCAGCAACTTCCAGAGTTGCTTTGCCATTTCAGAGCTCTCTGTAAATATATTTTTAGGTCACTTCAAAGCACCAAGAGCAAAGCAGCAGAAGGTACCTCAAGAATTATCCTGAGTGGATTTATGTACCTGCAAGTACCAAAATCTTTGCTGTGCTGCCCAGATTTTATAAGAGAGATGCAGAGCAGTTGTGCAACTGGAGGAACATCAATTATTGCTTCAATACACAAATAAACACTGGGGGCCTGGGCCAAGCTCCTCCTGCCAAGTGCTGCTCCACACTCAAACTTCAGCCCCTGCTCCCTCCCCCTCTTTATCTGAACCCAGAAGACGAATAGGAACTACTCGTTCCCTCCAATTTAATATGTTTAAAATTCAAGGCTCATTCTTGTGTCTCAGCCCATTTCTAATTAATTTCTGGGTTACTGTTTTCATGTTTTCCATCTCACTGAGCAAAACAGGCTCCTGAGCTGTCCATCTCCTGCTGCAACAGAGATGGAGCTGGAAAACAGCAGCAACTTCTCGTTTCTTCAATCACCTGAAAAATGATGGCTCTGCAACCCAGCTTTGAGCTATCACTGAATTTGACTCCGGAACGTTTTAATAATAAGAGATATTGAGATTCTTATAACCAGTGAATATTCATTAATGCAAAATCCCATAGCAATTCCTTATAATTATATGAAGTGTCCAAAGCACTGACCATTGCAGAAAATTATAATTAAAGTTATTGAAATTAATTAGAAAAGGAGATAGTAATTAAATTCCTGTTGCTGGGATGTAAAACTGCTCTGAAATTAAATACAATGGTTGGCTCCTCCAGAAAGAGGGATGTTGGTGGCATTTCTTTCCTTATGCTAGGCAAAATTAAAGCTAATTTTTATGGTAAGATTTCTTTAATAAAAACACTCAGATGAAATTTTTTACTCAGTGAAGTTCTGCTAAGATGATTTTCCTGCTCAAATCAAAATTTTTCCTGCTCAAGAAGACTCAAGACTTACCCTTCCCCATGAGAGGGCTCATCCACACTGCCCCAAATCCAGCCTGACCACAACCTCAGCTCCCAGACTCTCACTCTCTCCTCAGGTGGGGTGAATTTGAGGCAAATCTTTCCCAATCCCCCCCCTGCCAGGCTGTGGGGTGAGCCAGGAGGGTTTGTAGCCTTCCAAAGCTCCGCTTTTCCCTTCCAGGGTTTGCCACCCCTTCCCCATTTCCAGTTTTCCTCGTGCTCCCTGTGCAAACATTGCCTGAAATCCCCTCCACGCTGGTTTGGAGATGTGGAAGTGCAGGTGGGAAGGACAGAGTGTGGCTGCTCTGAGCCCTCTCCTCGGGCTCTTTTTCCCTGGAGAGGAGAATCCCATTCCTTGCTGTCCCTCCTGGCCCTTCTCTCTGTTTGCACAGGACACGAGGAGGTTCTCACATCCCCGAGCTTCGCTCCACACCCTTTGACAGGGATGCTGTGACTCTGAAAATCCTGACATCCACTGAACTGGAGCACAGAGAAATGTGGGGATTTTCATCACAGCTGCAAACAGCTTCATTGGGCTGCAGATTTGTTCCCGGGGCTGACTCCAAGTCCTAATTAGTAGCCTGGTTTTCCTCAGTTTTACATAGAATACTTGAAAATTGCAGGAGATGAAGGTTTGTGCTAAAGGAAAATGTGATTGCTGCCTCGTAATGATGACAGAGTGAAAACTCCCACTGTGACTGCTGGAACTGCAGATGAGACACAGATCCATCAAAGGGAAAACTCGTCCCACCTCGCCCTCCTGCATTTGTTCTTGCTTGGAACTCCTGCCTTTGTCTGTGTTTATCACCCTGCCAATGTTCTCCTGTTAATTTTAACAGGAGGGAATTTGTAGGGGTTTTACTGATAGTGACACAGCCTGGGGGGAGGAAAGGTGCAAGGGCTTTTCATCCTGTTCATGTCAAACCTGGTGTGCAAACCAGGGAGATGTGAGAAAACCTTTTTACATCAATACATCAATTTGCAAGAAAGCTCCTCTAATCCAGTCTGGAGACCCTTGGATCTCATGCTCAGGAAGAAAAATTCCCCCTCCCCCCAAACTGCAGTCCTGCATCCCCAATAAACTGGGATGTGGGGGGGGTTATGTGGAATTTTCTGAAGGTCTCAAAGCTTGGAAAATTTTCCACTTGTCTTTGACACTGTCTTGGCATCAGCGCAGGATTTCATAGTGCTGAAATTTCACTGATCAACAGCAGAAACCAAATGGTTTTTCCTCACAATCATGCACTCGTTGTCACTTGTAGAACAAGCATTTAACAGCATGTGTGTCCCTCTGGCCTTATGGTGCTGAGAAAGAGGATCCTGCTCCAGGGACAGGAAATTTGCCATGAGCTTGAAGCTTTCCTGACCACAGATTTGTAGGCAGTTACTGCTCCACGCAGCCACAAAACATTAACCAAGTTTATTTTAATAAAATATCCATTAAATTGCTATTAGATATAACCCAGAACATCCATCCTTCTGTCAAAATATGTGCTGAAAGTCTGCTGAGAGCTCCTCTCAGTGAAAACCCATCGTGCCCATTACTCAATCCATAAATGTCAGAATAATAAGTGAGGAGAGCGATGAATCAGAAGCAGAAATCTGCAGGAATAGCAGCGCTCAAGCTGAGAGCTGCAACCTCAGTCTCCTCATCAAACGTAAATCAGGGCTGGGTTAAAGCCGCCAGGGCTGGGCTGAAGTCATGGGAGGAAACCTGGAGCCATCCGGGCACAGAGTGGGTAAAACACCCAGTGAAACAACGTCTGCAGAACTCCAGCCTAAGGGGGGTCATAAACCTGGGCTAATTTCATTAAGCTGAGCTGGAAGCTTTGGGAAAGGAAGCAAGAGACGCAGGGACAGAAGGTGGAGTGGCACTGGCAGGGGGGCTCTGGCAGCAGCCCTTAAATGAGCTCAGTTTGTGCTGACGTTCCCTGGCCCCACAGCTGCTCCCTCGAGCTCCTGCTCCGGGATGTGCTGAGCCCCTGATGATTTCAGCCCGAGGGCATCTGACTTTGGTGGCTGCCACAGCACCAGGGAGCTCCAGGCTCCCAGAGAGGCCCAGGGCTGGATTTTTCTCTCAGGAGATGTGGAGTTCACCCCATGGCAGGGCATTGGATGGCCACAGCTCAGGGCTGGCGCTTCCAGAGGATCCCATCCTGATCCATGCAGGCTCCAAAGCCTTCTCCATCCCAGTGTTCTGTACCAGAACATCTCCCTCTCACAGCCCTGTGAACCAGAAATCCAAAAGCCTTTTTGCAGGGACCTCTCCCAGCCGCACTGGCCAAGCTTGTGAAAACTCTTCTCGTTTTTGGCTGACCTTTCCCTGCAGCTCGAGGGGTCAATCAGCTGCAGTCCCAGCTTTGCCAAACCCTTGGCATGGGGGGTGGCTCAGCCACCAGAGCAGCCCAGAGCAGCCTGTGTTGTATCCTCTGCGTGGACACGAAGGAAAAGGAGCAGTCTGGAGATGTCCAGTTCGTCATTTGTTTCTATCAAGCCAAGTGAGGCCAATGCCATGGCCACAATATTGTTCAAACTCCATGAAACATTTTCTACAATTTCTTCAGTCTAAAAGGGGAAAAAAAAGCCCTAATTTTCATCCCTGTGTGTTGAACTATCCCATCTCAACTCGTGGTTCCAGCATTTATCTGATCCTCCTGCTGGAGCGTGCACCTACAGCTGGGAACCTGCCTGAAAGCATTCACAGAACAGAGCCAGGAACAGGCAGGAGAAAAGGAACAGAAAGGAGAAAACAGATGGATGAATCTCTTCAAAACCATGGGAAAGGAGTGAAATACGAGGCCCATTTGGGTGAGCAGCTGGGTGTTGAGACAGGGGGAGGAGGACTCTGAGTGCTGACCCAGAATTCCAAGGAATGACTTTGTCATGAGCCTTTACCTCCCTGATTCTAATCACAACTTCCTTCCTGCCATGGAACAGCAAGAGAAAGTCTGGCAAATTCTCCAAGTTCCAATGGAAAGTTGGGTTGCAGAAAATTTTAAAGAATTTGGAAACACTTCAAAGAAATCGATGAAAATCTGCTCTGCTGAAAAATTCTGATCACCATCTCTAAATTATTTGCTTGCCAGAGGAACAGTTTACATTTCAGGCATTTGGAAACTTCTTAAGGTTTAATCCAGCAAGAAAAAATGAAAAAAAAATCTCAGTCATAGCCTCCTTGAGAGTTCCCTTCATTCCTGGAAGGAGCACTTTGCATTCCCCATGCAAGCCAGCCCTGCAGCTGGAGACTGGAACAATTGTGAACATTTTGTGTCCCTGAATATATTTCATATATGAATATATTTCATTTATGGCAATGCCACACCCTGAGGAGGCAGCACTGAGGACAGACACAAGGATGAGATGCAGACCATGGTAATTATTCTGAATATTCTCCAGATCTGCAGTTGTTTCTATTCTAGACACCTACTAGAGGCAACCATCAAATGAAACCTTCACTCCAGCGTGTATTCCAAAAAGTCTTTCAGGGCTCCACAGAGACAAAACTGTCTGAGCTCTTTTGCAGATTTACTACCATGATGTGCTCACTTAATTTGTGGTGGAAAGAGCCTGTTGGAGTCACCATTACTCATTACTTCAGCTTCTCCCACACTTTCATTTGTCCTCCTGCAACTCTGTTGAGTTTGCTCAGGCTATAAATAAAGGTCTCAGGGGATGTTGGATATTGCACTCTGAACAAAAATTGCAGTGACTCACTCTCATACATATTTTCTCCCATTATCTTCATCACGGGCGAATGTTCCCGCTCATTTCGAAGGGTTGGGAGGAGTGGAGCTGGGATGGGATTCTTGGCAGATGTAGGTCAGGAAGCTCTTTCTTCAGATGCCCTTGAAGGTGAGCTCTTTTTTACCCAACTGCTGGAGCAGTTTCTGGTTACAACCAAGCATCCCAGAGCTGCTGGGTGGCTCCCACCCTAAAAGGACGAGTTCCTACCCAGGAGAGAGGTGCCAGGGTGACTGACAAGTGCAGTGACTTCATCTGGCATCACTGGCTCGGGAGCAGTCGCTGTTCCTGAAGGAAATGTGTGGTGCTGGAGTCACCAATGTCACTCTGAATTACAACAAATACCAACCTAATGGGCTTGGAATGCACCGAGCCTGCGGCAGCACTGCCTGGAGGGGACACAAATTATCCCAACAACATCTCAGCTCACCCACAGATTATTCCCAAAGGACGCTCTCCTATTTGTTGAAAACATGTATTTTATATGATTAAAAACCGCAGGGACCAGAAATCATTGGCAATATCTAAAACCATGAGAGTGCTGCTGAGTGTCTCATCCTTCACAGACTGCAGTGCACCACGTCCATTGGTGCATCCAGCTTTTCCAAAGGATTCCCATGGATTGTCCCTCAATACTCCCAACAGATCCATGCACAGCTGCACTCACGGAGCTCTCAGGTATTTCTCTGCCATTTCCCTGGACACAGTTACTCAGCATTTAGCACTTTGCACCCCAGCTGAGGAAGATGATGGGATTTCATCCAGGACTGGGCTGCACTGCCCGGTGCTGGTGGGGAACAGCTCCTGGAATGATCCTGCAAACCCTCCCTGAGGAGGAAACAATTCCTGATGGATCAGAGCTGCTGCCATTAGCTCACTTTTATTTCTGATTCATGGTGACTTCTGACACTTCCAAGAATATCTCTTGCAGTGTAAAAAAACTGTCAATTCCTATGAAATTCCACCCATTATCTCAGTTAGGCAGGAGCCTAAGTGAGGCTGGAGCAGCTGCAGCACTCCTGTGCTTTGCTGTTGGAAACACTTCCAGAGTGGACACTCGGGAGGTTACAGGAAACCTTTCCAGGAAAAGGCCCCTCTCTGGTGTGCCTGGATCCCTGTGGCTGTGTGGGAAATGCCAAATCCAGGGCTGGGAGTGCTCAGAGCTGCTCCTGACCCAGGCAGTCCCCGCAGCTCAGGGGCCACCTCAGCCCAGAGCCAGGAGCTGCTCCCAACCTCTGCAGCTCCCGAATTCCAGAGGAGAACTCCCAGAGCAGCCAAACCATCCCAGCCAGTGCTCTGCACCCTCGTCCTTCTCTCCTTTGCCCCCAGATCAGGTGATTTCCATGGATTTCTGTGATCCCAGAGCTGCACCCTCCTGTCCTGTGCTCCCACGTCTCCCAGTTCCCCCTGGGAAAGCTCAGGAATGTGGGGAGCAGCGGGGAGCAGTTTAGTTCCACCAAATAAAGCTGTTCCCACTGTTCCCCTTCACTGCCCTCCGCAATGCACGATGCAGTTGACTTTCCTACCTAATGCACATTTAATCAGAATTAAATAGAATTAGGTCTTTCCCAGTTGCTGAAATAGTTGATGTAATTATTCCAAATCTCGACAGGAAAAAAGAGAGAAACAGATGTTTTCTCTCACCTAATTTTTCTCTGGAGAAATAAAGGCTGCTTATAGATTTTTATGGCTTCTCACAAGAACAAAATATGGGGAAAATAACAGTTCCATGAATATTTAACATTATTTCAAAGAGGAGTTCAGTGTTCATTTAACAGAAAATACAAGCCAAACTCTAATTCTTTTCTTTGAAGTTCTGACAGGTCCACCTGTAGTTTGTGTTCTGGCTACTGAGCGTTCAACTGATGCCCTGGGTAACACTGAAAAATTCATTTAAATTTTGAATTTAAAAGGAAAAATTCCTTGTTTTCTCTCTCACGCTCATCTCTAAAAAGATGGAGTAGCATGTGCTGCTTTAATTTGCTCTGAGGAGCGTGAGACCCCAAATGCATAATTTAAAGTGTGATGAGGTGTTTGTGCATTCAAACTCTGCTGTGAAGGAGGAGAAGCAGCAGCACTTCAACCCCTGCCTCACAAGCTGAGTGTTAATAATGAGAAAAGGGAATATTTGGGTTCACTCCTCAACAGGAGGGTCCAGATTCCCTTAGGAGAAAAGACACAAAAGAGACATTTTCTCTCAGCAAGTTCCAGACTTTGGGATTGTGCAGAATTCCCTCTCCCACTTGGATTTGCAGCTTTAAGGGCTGGCACATTTGGAGTCACTGTCCTGGTTCTTTTCGCTTTATTTTCCCCGAAAGTTCTTCCTTTCATTCCCTTCCTGTAGAGCAAAGAGCTCCTCTTTGTCCTTTGCTTCCTTATTATCCTGATGTTTTCAACCCTGCACCAAAAGCAGCTTTCTGCCCATTTGCAATCCTTCTCCAAGGAATTCTGCCCTTTAGCATTATTATTTTTACTGCAATGAGTTCAGCAAAGGAATGACTGGGTAATTATTGAGCTAGGGAGGAGGAATACAAATTTCCAGCTTCTCTGGGAGCAGGGAAGCAGCAAGACAGGGAGTTCAGTCTTCCTTCTCCTCAGAAATACCCATATTTTAACAAAACTAGATGTCAAAAATGCTTCAAGGTTAGAAAAACTGCTTATTTCCAATAAAGATCCCCTGAAATACATTTAAATACAGATTTATGAAAAGGAACAGATAAATTAGATGATGGATTGACTTCAATCTCACTGAACGAAGATCTTGGCCCATATTTCAGGGCTAATATTATTGCAAATATAAAAGTCAGTCCTTGCCTCTCCCAGGCATTTTCATCAAGGCAAAACATCAGAATGGGGTTGTACATCACCCCTGGAAGATGAATTTCAGTGTTCATCAGCAGTGAGGCCCAGCCACTCACCGGCAATGAGATATTTATGCTGCAATTGCAAGTTCTAAATGTCATAAAGCTGAAATTAAGTACTGTGCACACCATGATCTCCACTTAGTGATGTGGAGAGAAGTGGGAAAGAAGGTTGTGTTGGGTTTTTTTTTTAAAGGAAGTATTGGTCTTTCACACAAATGTCCAAGCTGCAAAATGAAAGCTGAAATTTAAAAGTCCCAGGACTTTGGGCACCAAATTGCTGTGACCTCTTACAGGCAAAATAAAGCATCAAAACAAAGTATTTAAAAACAAAGGGAGGGCTGCCATTGGTACAGAAATAATGCTGATGTACAATCAGGAGGAGTTTCCAGAAGTTTCTCAGGTCTTGTGGCACTTCAAGATGAAGGTGAAAACTCTCAAGACAGCAAAATTCCCACCCAGCCCAGGTAACTCTGAAAAATCCCTTTCCCAGCCACATTCCTGTTGTGTTACAAATATTCCTCTGGGCTGGCTACCTCATTCTTAGGGTGAAGAAATTACCGAGAAGGAGGCACAGAAATGAGATTAATTACTTGTGACAGCATGAGCAGCTTTATCCAGCCTGAATTTACCTCCAAGTTGATTTCCTGAGGTGTGGAGATTTGTAACACTGTGGTCACCTCAGCCAGTTTATCAGGGCTTGCTTCATGAGCCACAAAAACCTCTGAGCTGCTCCTCATCTTGCTCAGCCCTTGGCACAATGTTGGTTCATGCCAGTGAGTAACAGGAGCTTTGTGCTGTGTTTAAAATGGATTTCTTTTTTCAGCATTTAATTCTTGCCCTTTTAATCTCAGGTTAAATATTTTCAATGAAGTTTAACTTATTCAATGTTTTTTTAAAAAGACTGGGCAATCTGTATTAATTTGAATTTCTCACCTCTAGAACAGAGAGATTAAAACCTCGAGTTTATTCCATTATAATTCTATCCCAAAAGAGGCAAGTTCTGAAACAGCTGAAACATGAAGCAAAGGAAAGGATCCTTCCAGGAGAGCCTGGTGTCCTATCCTGCCTCTCCACCTGAATTCAATTGTTTTCCCTGTCCTGGTTCCCTTAAATTCCCCAAAATTTGGATTAAAACTCTGAAAGATTGTAGAGTCAAAGATTTCCCTGGGTTTGGATCATCTCCACGTGGGATCAGGCAGAAATCCTCTTTCCTCAGGGCAGTTGGGCAGAGCTTTAGGGGGGATTTGCTCTTCCCTTGGCCATTTGGGACAGGACCAGCAGCACTTTTTAAGGTGCAAAGGACAGGCAGGACCTGCCCTGCTCCTGCTCTTCCCTCTCTCCTTAAGGCAGGGACTCACTTTTCCTAAACACTGATTTTCCTAAATGCACAGTCTGGCACCACAGTCACAAAGTCTCTGAGATAAGGCCTCTGTCAATAACTGGTAAATCACTGATAAATTTTGGGAATCTCCAGCACAGTTCTGACAGAAATGCACAATGAGGAAAAACATGGTTTAGTGTGGGGCAATGGGCATGCAAAACCTGTCTGGGGGAGGATTTAAGAGCCAGTGACAGCGTGCAAATAATTGTATTTTAGTTAATTTTACCGGAAAATGCTCTTGAAAGCCTATTTACATAAAAATTACAAGCACTGAATAACTACAGAAAAAAAGATTATTCCAATTGCAAGTGTGTGCAATCCTGTTTTGGCAAGTTCCAGCTAATAACCTTGGCTGTTAATACAAACCTAGGAGATATTTCCCTTACTCAGAAAATAAACCCCCAAGGCTTTAAATATCACCATTGGACAACTGCAAATTAGCATTTTAAATGTTTTTTTTTTTTCTCTTCTCATCATGGCAATTCCCTTTCCTGGGATTCAGAGTTTGTGTGTTCCAAGGAAATTGTTCCTAGTTAATCACAAAATGAAAGGAAACCATAATCCAGTGTATTTCCAAAGGCTGTGGGAAGTTTTTATAGTTCTGGCTGAGACAAAGAGGTTTTCCATGATGGACAAAGTTCTGCCCATCAGAAAGAATGGAAATGAAGGAAATACATTTCATGGATGACATTGTCTGTGATTTTTAGTGATTTTCAGAAGACTTTGGGAAGGAGCCTTGTACCAACTCTGCAAAGGTACAGAACCAACATTATCCACTGTAATTAATAAAACAAGCAATAACTAAGTGCAGCTCTGTAGCTGACACTGAAATTTCTATCAAAAGCAGACAAATTTTGTCTTTTTATCAATATAGGTTTAAGGACCTCCCTACAGAGCAGCTCTGTTTTGAACACACATGTTCTCAGAGCTGCAGATACAATTCTTCATCGCAGGAATCTCAATACCCGCCCACAATCACACCAAAAACCTTCCCCAAGCCCAGCTCCTCGCTCCACTTCTTGGTGATGCTTTAATATCAGAGAAGATGGCAGAGAAGTGAGATGGAAACGCTCAAGAGGGATTGTATAAAACTGTGTGGAGGTATTCTCATTTAAATCCGGGATCAGCTCATCCCCCATGCCCGATTAGGAGCAGAGTTGCAAAAGTGCTCTGGGAGGGTCTCTGCTGTCTCTCAGAACCAGATCCAAATGCCAGCACGTGTTGTAACATCCCTTTGCAAATGAGGAAAAGGAGCACAGCCCTTACAAAGCTGAGCCATGCTAAAGGGCTCCTCTCTCAATGAAGGAGACATTGAAAAATTACTCTGGGAGCACTATTGAAGTATAACTGACTAGAATCTTTAGGCTATTAAATTCGCTTTTTCATTGAAAACTGTGATTCATCTGAATGAAAGGGGCTCTGCCATGAATCCTAGCTGCACTTCTCTGAGCAGGTGTCTTGGACTGGCTCCAAGAGCCACCCCAAACCTGGCAGGAAAAGTCCCCTTTTCTCCCAGTGCCTATTCCACCCCTCACCCCCAGGCAGGTGAAGAGTTAATGCTCCTGTCTGAGTTAAAATGCATTTGGTTCTCTTACAGCACCTGCTGCTGAAGATCTCAGAGCAA
>VYZR01042456.1:6081-19664 GCA_013400675.1 Oxylabes madagascariensis
TTTTTTTTTTTTTTTTTTTTTTTTTTTTTTTTTTTTTTTTTTTTTTTTTTTTTTTTTTTTTTTATGCTAGCCTTTCAAGCTTTGAAAGTTTTAAAATTTTAAATTTTCTTAGATGTCTAGACTTCTTTTATAAGACTGAATAACTGCTAAGGTGGAACTTTTTGGCTAATTTCTTTGCAATTAGCCAGATTGGAAGCTCTCCCTAAATCCCATTTTTCAGACTGAAAGGCAGACTGAAATATTGTACTCATCCTTAGCCCTGCAAATATACAGGAGGGCTGCTGACTGTATAGTGTGTGGGGAGCTTCTCTTCAAATATAACTCACGCACAAGGTGCATCAGTTTGTTGAACTCTCAGGAATTCTCACCTCTGCTTTATCACACACACTTTCCTTGTGTATGTGTACTTTTGTTATTCAGGACACTGAGATAGTTGTGGAATCTCAAAGGACAATTGAAATATACACTCATTCTAGACATTATTTCTACTCTTGTAGACTACATGCTGATGTGCTTATTTAGAAAATAGCATCCTGGTAATATTTGATTTAGAGCTTTAAGATGAAAGCACATGTGCTCTTAAGTTATGCAGAAGAGACTGGTTCCTCTGTAATATGTAATATATCTGGTTTGAATTTTAGACCTGCAAATATTGATTTAGGACCTTTCTAAAGTTTTCAATGATAATGAAATACAAGTGTCATCAAATGTCTGTGTAAGGGTGACCTTTAAGAAAGGGGTGTGTGGAGGTGTACAACAAACTCCCTTTTCATTAATGCGTGACAATGGGGAAGGTAAAGCATCTGTTCAGCTAGTGAACTGCTGAACCAAAGGGTCTTTTCCTTCTGATATACCAAAGTATGGTACAAGTACTAGCTTGAAAATGATCTGGAGGGGAAACACAAATGGCTTTCAGATATTAGTTGTGTTGTTTGCCTTAAAACACTCTTTTTACTTTTGAAGATTAAGTCTTTATCTATTACCTGGAACTGGTAGAAATAATGTGTGTAACTGAGATTTAACTAACTTAGGGATTCATTGTTGGTAAAAGCATCATAGAACATAACATTTTCATGATAGTCAAATATGAATGTGGTTGGAAAAAACCCCAATGATTTCTCTTTTTACAGAAAAACCTGCCATTGCTCCACCTGTCTTTGTGTTTCAGAAGGATAAAGCACAGAAGGTAAGGAGATATTGGTACTTTTTTTTTTCTTCTTTGCCCTGACTCCTTCCTTCCATGGTGATCAGCCCTTTGTCTATGTTCCTGTGAAGCTGAAGATGGCTAATAGAGCATTAACGTCATTAATGAGCATAGGGCAAGCAAGTACTGAAGGGCTGAAAGTGGGAAGATGTATGGTGGTTTCACAATACAGGTAGCTCTTCAGACAGAAGATGGACCAACGTGAAAGAAAAAGTATGGTGAAGGTGTATCTTGAACATGTGGCAGAGGAGTGCTGACACTTGAGTTGCATGACAAAGCTACAAAATTTGTTTTTCTGATAATAGAGTTAAGATAAAGCAAAGAAAACTGGTCTAGGTTATTGCTTTTCACCTCAGTGTATTTAAATGTTTCTCATGTATTTGGTTAGTATGCTGTGAAGTGTCTAGTTACCTTGGGAAATGGTAATTCTGTTCCCTCATCTCAATATGGTATTTAATTCTCTCTGTTTGTTAGTAAAAGCTATTAAGATTCATGGAGGAAAAAATCAAGGTTATTCTTGTTTCTGTTGGAGATGGCGGGAACCAAGAGAAGTGTATGATACACTTTCTGTTAGATCACTGGATTGTTTTGTTATCTGTGGAGTCAGAAATATTTGAATTGAAATATTGAACCACTTTTCAGTTGATAGCTTTTCTTTGGTTTGGAACAAGTACCAGACTCGAACTTTCTCACAGGTTCAGTAGGCATATTCCTCAGCAGGAGCTTGAAATAGTTTCTTAGCTTGGAAAGGATTTAAGTCTGCTGTCCTCCTAATATTAGCTGATCAAATTAAATCTGCCAGAGAGTAAGTACTTTCAAGACATTCTTGTAATTACATTTTTTACAGTGACTGTTTACATATACCTTGGAATGGAGGGAGCGGTAGTGTTTGCGCTACCAATTTTGATCATGGTTCCTTTTAGGAAACAGCTCCAAATCACCCACTGTTGTTTACACTGTTCTGGAGTCTCTTCTGAGTTGCATCATGGTGAATGTTCTCCGAGGTGTCCTTTACCCTGGCAGTGATCATAACAGTGTGCAGTCCAGGCAGAGTGACATGGTCCTGTGTCCTATTTTGCTGGCCTGGTCCTTACATGCCAAGATAGCTGTTCTTGTACTCTCAAGTTCCTTCGTGTTGTACCTTTGCTTCTGCACCCCTCCAGCAGCCTGCACACGGCATGCCTTCAGTATTAAGCTGTGCAAGCTCCTGCATCAGGCTGAGATAGATCTGTTGCGCTCTGATAGGTCTCAACAAAATATTTGTAAAAATATATTAATTAAAGGCATAATGTATTTTGGGGCTGGAAGAGAAGATCTAGGAAGGGAGATCTGTTATTTAATCTGCCCAGCTGCCTCTGAAGATGCTGAGGTGGTGCTAAACAGGTAGCTGTATTCAGGACCGCTTATGCCTTGGCACAGACAGAAAGTCTGGCTTTGTTGGGTGGGGAGTCTGTGGGTTCAGGAGCATCTTGAAGGCACAGAAGTTGGAAATAAGTTATAAACTGATCTAAATGCCAAGTCGTGGTGATGCTGTCATTGGGGCTAGCCACTGTTGCTTTGGGTGGGGAATAGGACCTGTTCCTTCAAACAGATCAGAGTTTAGTAGTAGCATCTGTCAGTTAGTTGCCAATTTTCAAAGTAGTAACAGACATAAATGCTTATGCTAAACGGTGTATTGCATGGAGATGTAGGATTTTTTTAAAGGAGCAGGAGGCATGATTAATAATTTTAGTAGCTTTTATTGTAGTGTATTTGACACTGCACAGAAGGACTTGTAGAAGCATCAGTGCTGGGCTTCTTGCAGTTTGATTAAATTAAGAGCTTGTTGGTCTTGCCAGTAGTTGTTTTTTGTAGTATAGATACAATAGTAGTGTAGTCACAACATGATGCTGTGAGTCCAAAGTAACAGCCACTTAATCTATACTGTATCTATCAGAACCTAGCATTCAGGCAATCTTTAATCAATTTAATTAAGGAAAAGTGCCTCTGGTTACATACTGGTGGAGATCTTTCACTGTATTTTCAGAAAGACTTAATAGTGTTTCCAAGAAGGGTAAACTCTGTTACTGTTTCTGTAAAAGGTGCTTGATTAAGTGCATTGCCCACCACAAAAACTATCCCATTAACTATTAAAGTTAACAGGGAAATCCTGTAAACAGAGGAGTTTTTCTACAGCAGTGTTTCAAAGAAAATGCAAAAGTAACTTCAAAATAGTTGTCAAACAGCACACTACTTGAATATGCAATTTCTCAATGTAAATTACAATTTTACTTTAGCAAAATGTCTGTCTAGTCGAGTAACTTTTTTCTGTAAGCAAAAGTGTTAGTGAAGGCTTTATAGTGCTGACACAGCAGACTGAGGGGGAGGAAAAAGCTCCATTGTGTATTCAGTTAAATGTCTGTGATGGTTGTTTATATGTTTGCCTAGTGTTTTTCCTCATGAACCTGGACAGAATTATTTCATTTCAGCATCTACACATCCTCTTAGTATTACAGCTGGGTTGATATAATTCAGTGGTATCACTGACTTTTCTGGAACTAACAGTAGCATCTACTATTAACTTAAACAGTGTTCTTTTTCTAGACATCTTAAGTTTGTACTTGGAAGGTGTCTGACATTTGGATCATGGCCAACACCATAAAACACTTGAGGCTTGGAGCAGAGTGGCCGGAAAGCTGTCTGGTGGAGAAGGGCCTGGTGGTCCTGGTCAGCAGCAGCTGAACATGAGCCCAGGTGGCCAAGAAGGCCAATGACACCTGGCCTGTACCAGCCACAGTGTGGCCAGCAGGAACAGGGCAGTGACTGTTCCCCTGTGCTGGGCACTGCTGAGGCATTTGAAATTCTGGGTTCAGTTTTAGGGCCCTCATGACAAGAAAGTCATTGAAGGGCTGGAGCATGTCCAGAGAAGGGAACAGAGCTGTGGGAGACTCTGGAGCACAAATTTGATGAGGAGCAGCTGAGGGAGCTGGGGTGGGCTCAGCTTGAAGAAAAGGAGGCTCAGGGGAGACCTTCTCACTCTCTACAACTCCCTGACAGAAGGGTGGAGTCAGGTGGGGTCAGGCTCTGCTAGCAGGGAACAAGGGACAGGATGAGAGGAAATGACCTCAAGTTGTGCTGGCATGGTTTAGGTTGGATATTGGGAATTTGTTCACTGAAAGGGCTGTTCAGCCCTGTGACAGGTGCCCAGGACAGTGGTGTAGTCCCCATCCCTACAAGGATTTAAAAGCTGTGTGGATGTGGCATTTGGGGACATGGGTTAGTGGTGCACTTGGCAGTGTTGCGGGAATGGCTGGACTCTGATCTTGGAGTTTTCCAACCTGAACAATTCCATGGTTTTATGATCTTTTTCTCCACTAGAAATTGGAAAATACTCAGCATGTTCTAGGACAAAGTTCATACTAGTCTGGAAATTAATTTTTCAACTGCATCTTTCAGCTAAGGATGTATACACTTGAATAAAACATCAGCACTTGCAATTTGACATGTTTATTTAGAGGAGACAAAAAGTGCATGGTGTTCATAATGCTACCCCTTAATTTTACGTTCCATAAGGAAGTTTAAGTTTTCTTTTGCAGTTAAAGACAGGACTAGTCTGTCCTTGTTTTCAACTTAGATGTCAAGTAATGGTGGGTGTCAAGTTGGTAGTTACTAAATATGAGCGAGTCTGGATTTTCATGATTTTTGTGTCTCCTTAACTATTTGAGAACTATTTTTACAATATGTGAAATACAATCTTGCAAATATATGAAAAGTAGCACTACTATTGATGTTAAGCAGAGCTTGTAGTGCTGACACCAGTTGGAAACTTGCATCAGCTTAAGGCTCAAACTGTTGAAATCTGAATTAAATATTTAAATTGATGGATACAACTTATATCTGTGCTTAATATTACATGCTTCTTTGGTGTTTCTGCTCTGAAACTGATTCTGCCATAAACCCATTTCATGACAAGCTTCTGGCCATAGGTTACTTTAAGTAATTTTCTGAAGTTAACTTTTAACATACATTTCTGAGGTGAAAGTATTCTGTCATTTTTGGATTGACACATTTTTAAGCAAGTATATTAGCTCAAACAAATCTAATCAGTAGTAGTGTAAAGGAGCACTTTGTCCAAAAATGTTTTTAAAGTAGTGTCATTTGTTCTGCAAGTGTGAACAATGGTAATCTGGTTGTTACTGATTGTCATCATATAGGATCATTACGACCTCCCTAGTCACAAGCATAGGAAAAGGTAGATTATCTGCTGAGACTTAAAAAATTTTTGCACTTTAAAATGCCATTGTTTATGATGTAGCTTGCACCTTGTCCTCTTCCCTCCACCAGTCTGGGCTGGGGTATTGGTAGAATATAGAAGAGAGCACTTTATTTCTAGTTTGTTGTATAACTAGTTTTGATCAGTGTACTGCTTTCCATATGTGAATTGATAGTGGTGGTCTTTTAAGATTGACTCTGAAAGAAGATAAGTTATGTGATACTTGGGTATGTTCCATACTGAAGCGGTACAAAGAGTTTAAGGGATAACTGGGTCCTAAATGCAAAGGTTCTGGAGTGAGTAAGGGGTTATGTTAAATTTTTCTAGCTGTCATCACATGAAGTTTTAAAACTAGGTATGGAGTTGTAAAAGTGATGTAGGTGATTAGAAGTTGGCATTTCCAGGTAGCCTGGAGAGCAAAATCATGAGGGTTAGTTGTTGGTTTTTTTTGTTTGTTTTTGTTTTTTTGGGGGGGTATGTAAAGTAAGGGTTAGTTGAAGTCCTGCTTTGATGCAAGATTGGAAATGCTGGGGTTTTGGTGGTTAGGGGAGGCGGATGACTAGAAAAGGTTCTTCATGCTGTGGCGATGACTTATTTACAGGTTTAGGATAGTGGCAGAGAGAGATCTGTGAATGAAGCAATTTGTGTATGGAGAGGCAAAGCATTCCCCTTCGCAGTCTGTCTCAGCATTGTTAGTATGTCTGCTAAGAGGCTTTGTTAGGATACCCAGTGGAACTGTATTGTAAGTCCACAGTATACTTAAAGAGTTAAAATTTATGCTTAAGAGTCCATAATTGTGAATATATTGCTGTACTTCAAAGAACAGTCATGAAGGTATTTGGACAGACAGTTGTGCAAGAAAAAGCTTGGAGGAATATAGAGAGGCTGATGAAGTCAGAGGCTGTTAGGCATATAGGCAAGAGTTGTCCTTGGCTCTAAGCAGGTAAAAAATGTGAAAAGATATACTGAGAGTAGTCTTTTTAGGCCATTGGATAATGGTACTAGAGTGAGGAGAATGAGGAAAGGAGTTGCAAATAGCTCAACTTAGAATTGGGAGGAAAAGCTGGTCCAAGAGTGCTTGTGCCAGTCTTGAAAAAGAATATTATTTCCTTGCCTATATTTGGTAACTGTAGTATCATGCAAGTCTTAGCTTTTAAGTATTCCTTCATGTCTCTCCTTATTTTCTGCAATGCAGAAGAAGCCAAATTTCCAAATAGATTTAGATGTATTTAGTGTGGATGTGTTATTTTTAGTTTTAATAAAATAGAAGTTGTTTGATCTGGCTGAGCAAGGTGAAATTGTGTAGGTGGCTTCCTAACATTATTCATCTCTCCCTTGATCTTTGCCGTAGTGTTTAAGAGACAGGAAGAGGTTTCTATCCAGTTCTCCCTAGAACTGTATTTTATAAGGAATGTTTTCTCTATAGAAGAGGAGGCTCAAGGAGGGATGCATTTCTCAGAAAAAATATTCCAGCAAAAAAGGAAGAGAGTGGACTGTTCACCAGCTCCAAAGAACTTCCAGAAGGAGCTTAGATCAGAATTCATGAAGCTAAGAGACTAGGAAACATTTTCAATAGTATGTATGACTAAGGATTAAAATTAATTTTAAGAGTTCGCAGTTTCCTTTGGATATACTTTTTTGAGAACAGCTGTACAAACTTCTGCCTGGAGCAGTTCTGGTTTGATAAATCCTTTGTTGTAAGTGCTATGGCCAGTTCCAGGTAGCCTTTTCCTGCTGTTAACCCCAGACAAAAAGGTAAGGATAGGTTGCTAGACTGTTAGATTTTATTAAATGTTAGGTGAAAAACTGTTTCTTTATCTCTTCTCATTCTGTGGGGTTTTAAGTTAGTGTTTGGGTCTGTTATTAACAACTAAATATTAAAATGTTAGATAACTTTGGCAATACATAAGCCCAGCATCCTGAACTTTTACCTGACATCCGTATTATTATCCCCATAAATATATTTTGACTATTTTGAGCCTTAATTATAATAATTTCTTGCATGATAAAATTTCATGTGTTGCTGGCTTTTGTTACCACGACAGGACAAGTATTACTTGAAGAACTTGGCTTTTAAGATGTTAAGTGCTGCTGTTTATTTTTGGGGCTTTAGCTTACTTTCTTGCATGGACCTGGGCAATGATGAGCATTTTTAGTCTTTGTTCTACCAAGTGTTTTCTGGGAGCAAGCCAAGGTTGTGTGCTTTTGAGTGCCATCTTTTCCTTACTGCTTAATTCTTCAGCTATTTCATCATAAGATGCAGGGAAGCTCAGCCCACAGATTGCAAATGGGGGAGCACATCTTTGGCCTGCATGTTATCCCATGGGCTGTAACTTAGTCCTTAATCAAAATAGAGTTGTTTGTGCTCAAAGCCTTTTTAACTTTTTCATTCTTCAGATGTGTACAGAATATGATAATGCCAACTTGTAGAAGCAGGGATGGTGCAGCATTAAATGATGCGAAGGAATGAAAAAGTCTGTGGCAGAAGTTCTGGAAACACCAATCTCATTAGGGTGCACTAGTTATCCTGTCTGTCACCTCCCTCCTTGAAATAGATAGAAACTTGCTAATTAATGAAAAAAAACTTTGGTATTGATTTTCAGATAATTCGCTGCCATGTGAATATGAAAGGATCCTGTGTCTTGTGTGAATGTTAAAATAATTTCTGTGAGAATTTTATAACCAACCTCACCTCCCTCAAAAGTGGGCTGAAGAGGCTGTGATAGATACTTAGAGTAATTGTCTAATTTTTGTATCTGAATCTGCAGGTAAAAGCTGTAAGCTGTCCTTTAGTCCTTGAGAGAGGGGAGGGGTTAAACCTCAAGAAGACTGTAGCTGGCAAAATCCTCTTTGCTGGGGACACAAATGATTTTGGTAACTTTCAAAGGAGTGCATTTGCTCCAACTGAGGCTTTTCCCAGGGCGGGGAACTTACTCTGCCAGCAGGTTCTGTTACAGACTTTCTATGTGTTTTAATTGGTGTCCCAGCAACAAGCAGTTCCTTCTGCCATACTGTGAAAATTAATTGAAAGTTAAATTTCAATTTAAAATTGAAATTTAAAAATTGATCCTCTCACTAGGACGACCAATATCTCATGTTGCAGCCTTGCATTGAAGAGACATTGTCTTTTCTGCTCACAGTCCCCTGCCGAGCAAAAAGCTTTGTCGGATACAGGCGAGGACCCCCAGGGAGAGGTTGTGCCCCCCTACCATGGTCTGGGTCACACAGAACCAGCTGGTGAGTGCGACTCTGAGCGCCCGGCTCCTGCTGTGGCCTCAGTCAGTGCTACCCTGAGTCCTGCTTCTGAAGCCCAGCTTGCTCCTATTCAACAAGAACTGGCAGGGGTAAGTGACAACCTACCAAATACTTCTGCTGCTGAACGGATTAGAGGAAGAAGTCCCTTCCACTAGGTGGAATCCGTTACTGTTCACTGTAGGTAGTGCAAATCACAGTCTGTTTGGTTCTTTGATCTCAAGTGTTAGTCCTCTCTAAACCCTCACTCCGGTTAGAAGAAATGAAATTTGTGAGTCTCCCTAGTAGTGCAACTGTAGAAGACACCTCAAGTATTTTAAAATTTAAGGTGTAAACTGTGTGTTTGCTAAGGGTAAGAGCACTTCTAAATAAGTGAGAAAGCAGGACTGTATTTGAGGGATTTCTTTCAAGCAGTTAGAAGAGAGCTCTTTGTTCCCTCTATAGGCCATAATGCTGCAGCTTGATAAAGTGAGCCGCTAACACTGCTTCCACTGGATATGTCACACCAACCCATAAGATATTGAACAGATTAAAAGCACCATAGCAGAGTTTTGAATTTGGGTGTTTGGAGTGGGGAGGAGATCAGTATCTTGTGGAAAAGCTGTCAGTGCTCATAATTTGATTTTTCTACTGGTGATGTAATAAAATATTTTCTGAAAGATTGGATGACTAAATGACTGCTACCATACAGTTTTTCTGAGCAACTTTAAGTGTTCTTAATCTTTCTGGTTGGTGGACCATGTTTTGTTGGTGCAGGTGAGTGTCACTGTTCATTCTGGCATCACACCCTAGTCATGTGCTTTTTGCTAGATCTTTGTTAAGGCTGCTTCACCCAATACCTGCACCCTTTTCTTGCAGTGGTTGGTTGGGTTTTTTTTGTCCAAAAATTGGCCATTTGAAGTAAACCCCCAATACTGAATGGATTGTCATGACAAAGTGCTAGGAGCTATAGGTTAAGCACCTCTCAATGTTCAGACTGTTGCTTGATTACCTGCAGAAATCTTTCAGTTTCTTTTCCGAAGGTTAAAATTTTCGAGGTTAATATTTTAAAATATAGCTGGTAAACGTGTGGAAAATCACGCTCTGAAAAGCCAATGTCCATAAAGGAGACAGAGGAGTCCTGCAACTTTATTCAAATAAAAGGAGAGTGTCCACTAGGCCACACACCCCCACTGGGTTTTCTCTCTGGATGTTTGTTTGGTAGGGTCTACGACTCTTCTTTAATGAAATATTTTTAATGAATTTTCAAAGATTCTGTTGTAATTCTCTGTGTCTATACTGCTGTATGGCCCTGTTTCCTTCTGAAATAATATAGGTGCTTTGACACAGGCGATAGGGATGCTGTATCCATTGATTTTTCTAATTGTTCATAGTACGCTAATAAAAAGACAGCTCTACTGTGCCTTCTCGGTGATGTACAGAAAATCATGCAATGAAAAGCCAATGTCTGTAAAGGAGACAGAGGAGTCCTCCAACTTCATTCAAATANAATGACAGAAAATCATGCAATGAAAAGCAATGTCTATAAAGGAGACAGAGGAGTCCTTCAACTTTATTCAAATGGAAAAGTGAGAGAGTCCACTGGGCCATGCCCTCACCGGGTTTTTCTCTCTCGACGTTTTGGAGGGCGCAGCCCTCCCTTTTATCCTAAACCTCCTGGCCGCACGGTGCCCTCTTCCTTTCTCCATTGGCTGAGGTACTAGGAAGGTACAGCCTTCCCTAACCTCCCACCACATATTCCCCCTTGAACCTGTCATTTTACCCCAAAGTTCAGAAGTTCAGGCTTGTGCAGAGTCCCCCACTTGTCTGTTTCAGGAGTCAGGCTGGCTGGGCTCTGTAACAAACCTTCTGCTCGAAGTTAAAAGACGTTAACACCCATACCTTCATCCATCAAATTGTTTGTAAATACCTTATCACACATCTTTCCTATCAAACAGAATCACAGACTTTTATCTCAGTTTTCTGGCATTTGAAATTGCAGTGTTACTGGAACTGCCCAAGACAACGGTATTAACCAGACTTTCAGGAATACACCAGCAAGTGGTTATCTTCGTCTGGTTCTTAGAGAGCAGAAAATCTTACCCCAGTTAACCCTGTTCTGAAAGAAATTTAAAACCCACAAATGCTGTCGGGGATCATATGCAGAAATTAGTGGCTGTACAGAACAACTGCTTCAGCATTCTTCTTGACTCCATTCAATTAAATGTACTGAATTGTATGGGCATGTAACTGGCATGCACTGGCAAGTACTTTTCAAATTATTCCAGTGTCTTACAGTAAATCTATCCCTTACCTTGAAATCTAGAGAAGGTTGATGCATCTTAAGAGTACTTGTACTGGTTCGTTGGAGGGGCAGTTTTCATGCAGTCTTCCCAGGGTCTGGGAAGATGGATGAGTTAAGACAGGAGAAGAGACACTGCATATTTCTTGTTTACTTGTTTTGTCCACACACCAGCAGATATTTTTGATACGACATGAATTTAGTGTGGCCATAGGTACAAGCCCTTGCAGAGCTGATGGTTATGTCCTAACTCTTTGCTAACCCACACCAGCCTCCCACAGCGTGTGGCCATCCCAGCAAGACTCTGCTGATTAAGAGGTTCTGGAGCAGCCTTTAAGCAAATCATGGCAGTTCAATAATGCCTGTGTATGTGCAGAGTGTCTGGACTGAAGACTTGCATTACTGTGCTCTGAAGTCCTTTATATAGGACTTTTTGCATCTTAAAATGCATTTTCAAAGATAAACACTAGAAGTGTACTCTTAGAGCTTTCCCTGAATTACATTGACCTTTTCTTCTTCACCCAAATTTTCCCTTCCTGTCCCTGTTTCTGCTCTCTAGTGTGAATAAGCAGAAACTGACAATTTTTTTTAAGTTTTGAAGTTCTTCTCTTAGCTTGATGTAACAATTGTGTGAGGAATTAATGTTTGCATTTAGTTAATTACTGTGACTTACACTTTTAAGAAGCAGTTGGTAGCCTTTATGAAGCTAATTTTCTTAACTAGAAATGTGTCATTATTGTAGGAGCCTCTATTTATGCATAAATGTAGCTTTTCTCTAGCTGGATTTCTGAAAGCCAGGGGCAGAGGGAATAAGTGAAAAGTGGCTTCTGCTCCTAACTGAGAAAATTCTAGGTATTCTAGGTTGGATTTTGCTGTTATCAGTTAGTGTCTCTTCAGTATCTAAGTCCAAAAAACTGAATGGAGATGAATTTAATCACCTTGGTGGTTTCTTACAGGATGAGATGGTCCTGCCTTTTGTTTCCATTGTGTGGGGTACTTGTGTAAAGCACGTGTTGCTGTAAAATACAGACTACGTAGGTTGAGGGGAGAAGCATAAAATGGAGAGGCTGGGCTGCTGTTCATTGTCACTAAATGTAATTTGCCATTATTCGAGTCTGTCAGGCTTGTCATGCATATATACCCTTGTTTTTTGTCTAGTCTACCCAGCTTCCTCTGAAGCAGCACTAGTATGCAATTCTTGCTGCAGTGGTGACTTTATCTGTGACTTCACAGAAAAGTGAAGCTTATGCTAATACAATAGATCTGTGTACCCCCAATCCCATGGAATCTACCTGGCATCTATTTGTCCAAAGGTACATAGCTTTAATCTCCCAAAACTCTTGGGCTAGGAAGCATGGAAATAACTCGGAGCAGATTCTCTGTTCTGCTTTGCCCTCAGTGGGGTACAAAGTTGATTTTGGATATTGATGCCTGTTGCCCACTAAATATGGGGATGGTACATTAGTTGTGCTTGTCAGTTACGAAATTACAATAAGATGATTTGAGGCTTGTGCTATAGAAGTTTGACTTTTTTTTTATGTGTTACTTGAGCATTAAGAATGAACCATATGTTAGTAAAATCTTAAGGTTTTGACATTCAGGTGGAAATCACTTGTTTATTTTTAAGGATTTTGGATATAGAGATCTGCAGTTCCACTCATGCAAATTTTTTACCTAGTGTTTTCTTTTTACTTTCAGGATTTTTGATAAAAGTGGAAACAAATTGCTTGTGTATGTGTTAGGAGTTAGATTTCATTTTTTTTACTTATAGAATTTTTTCCCATGAGTTGCTAGAAAACTAACTACTCGGTACTTATGGGTACTTAGGCAAAACAGAAGAGGCCAAAGTCAGGAGAGGAGTGTAGCACCTGGCTACACTTCTTTTGTCTCTAGGAGTTTCTCACTGAGAGAGTAGATACTGTAAGTTTTGCAGGGGGCAGGTAAAAGATGGAGCTAGGGGCAGCTGCGCTCTCACTTGCTCTCAGCATCAGAAAGAAGAGGGTCAAGCTGTTGCTTAGTGTGGAGAGAACTCACTGTCACCACTGGAGTCCAGTCCTAAAAACTTAGCACCATCCCGTATGCCTGGGAATTCTGAGCTTGCCTTTTCCTGCCCTGCTGGAAGCCGGCCTGCCGCTGTCCTGCCCCTGTCCTGCCCCTGCCACTTCTTCAGCTCTACTCTAAGTCTTTTCTATGCTGTAGCCCCACACCCCCTGCCCTGCTGGGACACCCTGCAGTTCCAGCTACCACCACAGAGCTTCTGATACATCTCATCCACCAGCTCGGGATTTCTGCTCTTTTCTGCCGTTCCAGCTTAGTGGTCCTCAGAGTCCTGCAAGGGCAGTGGGATCAGACTGCCCCAGCATTTTGTGAAGCAAAGCCTCTTCTCCATCCCTTCCTGTCTCAGCTGAGAAGGCTGTCACGAAGTTCCTAGCTCTGCTTTTGTTGTTAATGCTGTAGTCATTGTTGTTTGTTTGCCTTGTTATACATACTAGTAAAGAACTCTTATTCCTATCCCCATATCTTTGCCTGAGAGCCCACTTAATATTCAAAATTTTAATAATTCGGAGGGAGGGGGTTTGAATTCTCCATTTCAA
>VYZR01042463.1:8675-22374 GCA_013400675.1 Oxylabes madagascariensis
CAGCCTACATGTGGCAGGGCAGAGTGTTGCAGGTAGTTTGTTTGGTCTGGTTTTTACAAGTGGAATAAATTTTGCGGTAAATAAACACTTTGTGGCTTTTCTAGGCTCAGCATATGTCATGGGCTTCTTCCAGGTTAATTTTTCCTGTTTTGCTGCTACAGACTCCTGAGGTGCTTAGGAATTTATTGCAAGACTTATCCTATACACCTGAGCCTTTTTTTTCTCTGCTTTTCTTTCTTCTTCTTTGTTCCATTTCAGGTTTTCCATAGCTTTTTCTATACTGTTCTCCCCACTACCCTCTTTTCTTCAACACCTCATAGCACTGACCTTTCCTTAAGAGATTAGGAGCATTTCTGCCTCTTTCTCACGTGCAATTGAGTTATTTTTCCTAAATTTTGTATAGCCTAGATATTCTTCCATTTCCCTTATTCTCTCTCAGTCTTTTTCTCTTTCTTTGGCAGGGCACTGGTCTGGGAAAACTGAAGTGTGATATTTGGCAGCACTAAGATGGCAGAAGAAAAACAGGGAGGGGGTATGTAGATATCTGCTGAGTGGTTAACTTTATAGCTGGGAGTGTTCTCCATTTTCTTCTTTTGTTTTTGTTTTTAATTTTCCATGGACTAAAAGTGTTTGGCTCATTGGCACGTTCAAGCATTCCTTGGAGATTTTTAATTGTTTGAGTGGTAAGTTAAAAGTCTGTACTGTGAGTGAAGACTGGCTCAACCAACAATGACAGGGTAACAACTGAATGAATGTATAGGTCTTTATCACATCCCTCTTAAAGTCATCTGTTTTTCTGGTTGGAAAGTCATATCCTTCTCAATTGCACGTGAGANTTTCTCTCCTGTTCATATAGAGGTTTCACTCCTTTTGGGTGACTCACATCCCCCACAACATCAAATTGAGTTCCCCAGAAAACATACCACAAAACCCATTTATTACCCTTTATTTCTCAAATTTCCACTTCTATTTGCTTCTCTAGCTGCAATAATAATGGATATGACAGAAATAACAACAACAAAGGGGAATAAATGGAATGTGATGGAAAATGTTTAATTTTGTCATTTGGGCAGGACCCAGTTGGCGTTCACAATGTCCGGAAAGGAGCACAACCACAAGAAAATCCAGGGACTGGTGAGCTCCAGACTGTATCCACAATATTTCAGTCTGTGAGAGTTACAGGATAAGGGATGACTCACAGGCTGAAATGTGACCACAAGTATGGTTCAAGCAACCCAGTTTCAGCTGCTCTGAGAGATTCATGGAGTCACAGCAGGTTTCACTTGATCCCGTTGTTGCAGGGCTCTTTGAGATCCTCCATGATCAAATGCTGCTGGTTATTCACCCAGTTTCCTTTCTTAACTGGCTTCCTCTCCTCCCCAGCTGTTCGAGGAGCTCGATCCTGGGGCGTGTGGCAGCGGGCAGCTGGCAGGATGGCACTGCCTGGGCCTGGCTGGGAACAGGCTGCCCTGAAGCAGAGCTGGAGCTTGAAGATGGCCTGGAAGCCCCGCCGGAAGTTTTTGTTGCAGAAGCCGTAGATGATGGGGTTGATGCTGCTGTTGAAGAAGGCCAGCCAGTGAGCAAAGGGATAAAAGTAGATGTTGATGAGCTGCAGCTGGAGGTCAGAAAGGCTGGCGTAGTCCGAGAGCAGCATCAGGGTCCACAGGGGAAGCCAGGAGAGGGTGAAAAGCAAAGTCACGACGATGAGCATTTTGATGACTTTTTGTTTCCTCTTCCACACACTGTGCCGCTGCTCCTGGCTGCGCTTCCCTGCCCCAGGCACAGCCGTGTGGGAGAGGGAAATGCTGATCCTGGCATACATGACAACAATGAGGGACAGGGGGGCCAGGTAGATGTTGGCGAAGAGAACCGTCGTGTAGATCTTCCTCATTCCCGGGTCAGGCCACTCCTCCCGGCACCAGAACACCGGGCCGGTGGCGTTGCCGGAGCCCAGGAGCACCCGGAAATGCTTCTCCTCCCGCACCTGCAGCAGGACTGCCGAGGGACACATGATGGCCACAGCCAGCATCCAGATGACCGCGATGATGGCCATGGCAGTGGGAATGCTCAGCTTCTGCTTGAATGGATGCACAATGCTCCGGAACCTGTGGCAAGGGCACCGGAGAAGCCATTCAAGGAATGCCTTGTTACCCAGGCAGGGATGCACGCACATTTTAAATTGCCTATTTTTCCAAGAGCAGAGATGGAATCATCTCTTCATCCTCCCTATCAGCTGCTGCCTGTGCTGCTCCACTTAACAAAAGCAGGTATTAACTCCTCTGCTATCCAGCTTCACGGCTGAGGAACAAACCAATTCCAGGCAGGCTAGGACAACCCAGAGATGATGGCCAAAGCGGAGAATCAGATGAGATGAGTGTGTTCCAAGAGAGATGATGGCCAAAGCAGAGAATCAGATGAGATGAGTGTGTTCCAAGAATACATAAAAGCACAGTGGTCTCTGCATTTTTCCCAGCTAGCCAAAGTCTTAAAGGGCTTGTTCCTTCAACAAAAGCTGGAACAGGAACTTAACAGTTCTGCTTTTCACTGGGAGGGAGCATCCAAGGTCGAGAAATTGCAGCTGCATCTTCTCAACATACATCTGAAACCTGTTCTGAGGACACAGAAAATGAAGACTCTCTAATCTACCTCAGACTGANCTGTTCAATATCTTTCTTCTAAAACAAATTCTTCAATTTATCTAAACCAAAATGAAACATGCCAGTCCTCTCAAAAAAAATGTTTTTCAGCTTGATTTCAAAAGGAAACTAGGTTTAGCAGGGAGTTATGTCATTTGTCTGTCTGTTGCTCACCTGAGACCCTGCCTGTACAAACCTGTTTGAAATCATGGACTGATTTCAGTTCCACTTGGACACACTGAGAAGTGTCTGATGTGCTAGATTTCTACGAATTTAATGAAAATTGTCATCTGGTTTGTGAAGAGACACTCAGATTAGTGGTGTCTGTGTGGGAAAGAAGGCAATAGGCAGTTTCTGGCATGCAGTGCTGTAAACATCCTCACAGTCACCAGCTACACACCCATGTACTTTTGGTTGGAGAATCTGAATTTGTATCTCTAAACCTGTCTCTCTACAAACTGCCTCTGTCTTGAAGCGAATGTGAAAAGAGCTTGGGGGGATCTCTCTGGGACTATCTGCAGTGCAAGGTGAGGCTCTAGGTGAGATGATAGTGGAACATGTTCAGAAAACAGCAGAATAAGCAGTATAACAGCATCAGTATGTCTTTCCAGCCAGGTAATGAACCTTTGGCTGCTCAAAGAGATCTTGGTGTTTTATCTGGGATACAGAATTGTTCTGTACTTCTCAAGTGCTCTGCAATGGCAAATTTTTCTTATCTGACAAATATTAAAACAAATCTAAGTTGTTAAAGGCAACGCTTTGAAATTTCGGCTCTTCATGAGAAATATTCTCTCCCAGCGAGTGCTATAGGGACCTCAATGGAAGCTCCCCAAATGGGACCTTTGTAATTCAGCTTAAAAAGACCTTGCAGGATCAAGCCGTGCTAGAAGAACCTAGTAGTGACAGATTAAAAGACTGGTCTAGCTTGATGTCAGCCTCTGGCCCAGACAAAACACACATCTACAGATCACTGAAATCCCATCCTTTTTTACAAAGCTTCTAGGTTAAATACTGCTTTGAAACAGCTCTCCTTAACCTAGAGGCGTAAAATGTATGAAATGAAACAGTTGCTGTATTGAATTGAACAGTTGAATTAGCTCAACTGCTCCAGCTGAATTGTTCTGCAATTGCATGTTGTGGATTCAGGAGTGTGGGGAGAGGAGGAGAAAAAAATCAATGCTTCCTAGTAGATCCAAGTTACTCAATGAGCCATATAATAAGCTTGGTCCTGTTACAGTCAAACTGTTTTGTTTTTCATAGTCATTCTCACATTTCTCTGAGGCCTTGATATTGTTTCAGATGGTATTGAGGAAAACCTGGAAAGTCTTAACAGGTGTGTGCTGTATGTGTGCGCCTGCCTTGGAGTGAACTGATTCTACAGGCTACAAGACCATGATTTGACACTTACTCTCATCTTTTTTTGACACATTTTGGCTAAGAACAATGAATAGTGTGCATGAAACTGCATAAAACTACATAAAACTATCAGCAAATTTGGAAGAACTATTGCTTTATAGGTAAAAAAAGCACTGACGATCAAATTCCATCTCTTTGTTACCACACTGAGTAGCCTTTTATTTGTAAAGCAATTTTCGCTTGACTGACTCCTGTGGCCGTATCTACACTAGGCCAAGTGTCTGAGCTTTGGTTGTATTCTGGGACCATGCTAGCCTTGTTGGCTTCATCTATCTGTATACCTTTTTTTTTCCTTTGAAAGGTTGGAGAGGCAGGAAGGCAGAGCCACTGTACTCCAGCACTTTTTACTTCTAGCAAACAGTGTGGTTCAGCAGGAAAGAAACCGTACAGAAAACCAAATGGGCTGAAGACCTGGTATGTACACTCCCTGTATTTCATGGAGGTATTTCATATTAGCACTAATCCAGTCCCATTGATGGAACACCCACTAGCATGTGGATTTGCATCAGGTGCCCTCCTGGAGTACATCATTCAGTTTACTCTACTCTGACAGGGAATTCCATTTGTGTGCTCCCCATTCCTTTGGCTCCTAGGTGCCTTAAATGGGACAATAGGGAGACTCAGTCCAGAAGCTGGCTTTTTAGTTGTATTGTAATACTAATGGAGATGCACTTGAAAAGGTCTCTTCAGGATAAGTGGTGGTTAGGGTGATGGCCTGTGCTGCATAATACATCTATCCCTGCCTACAGCTGCTTAGGACTGTTNCTGTTGTGGGAGCAATCACAGCTCAAATAAAATTTTGTGAATATTTACCTCTCAGAAAAAAAATTTGATTCCTATGATTGCTTGTTTTCTTTTATGCCATGACCCCTTCTCCAAATGAACACTATTAGGCAAGAACCCTCTCAAATGTGAGTAAAATTATATATACTCTCTCTTCCACACTGTCCATCTTTTAGCTCATTAGATTTTTACTTAATAGGTTTATCAAAGCTCTCCCCAGTCTCAATCAACATAATTAACACAATCTCATCTATTTTCCTGATTCATAAATTTATATGATGACAGAGACCTTTGAGGTACCTTCTGTTTAAGGTTTGAAAATTCAGTACTTATCTTTCTCTTTTTTGGTTCCTACATAGTTTTTGGTCCCTCGAAACACAGGTTCTCCTTCACCTGAACCCTCTTCAGTAGAACTTACTGAAAAGGGAAGGGCTCACCTGCTGATTTGGCAGAGTCATCACGCTGGCCATGCAACCATTGTGTAGCTCAGAAGGTCCCCAGCTCCCCACGTTTGTGGCTCCTCCCTCTTGTACATGTTCAATATCCTGTCTGGGATTCTTTAGGAAAAAAAAAACCAAAAAAAACCAAAAAAAAACCTCTCATAGTTGCAAGAGCATTTTCAAGAAATGGCCGTTCTGGCAAATTACCCCCTTTCATTTTCTTTAAACCCAGAATAAAAGAGGGTCTAGAAATGCTAAATTTTCTGAGACCTGAGAAGTGTCAACTTTCATTCAGAAATCTCTTGCTAATGACCTGTTTGAAAAATTTTCAACACGTTCAGCTCTTTCTGTTTGGTTTGGTTTGGTTGTGGTTTTTTCGTGTGAGCGTGTTTTTGTTTGTTTGTGTGTTTGTTTTGCTTTTTAAAAAACATTCATAACATTTTAAAGTAAGTCTTGATGAATTTTCCTTGCAGAAATGACACAGGTAAGGTCTGCAGGTTATTTAGTGTTCTACATTAGTGATCATTTCAATCAATTTTTCTTTTCCTGTTAGGGCAGAAGAACTCTTCTCTCAAAGCTGGATACAACAACATCCTTTTTAAGGTAAAGAGCAAGTAAACTTTGCTGGGTTATTCAAGTTCCATGTAACCAGTTAAAATGCTAGATGCTGATGACAATGACATATCCATGGTGTAAAAAAAAAAAATAGCTAATAATATAACCTACATCAGATTACATCTTAGTCATTATCTTCACAGAAGATATTAAAACCCTGCCATTTGTCATTACTATTTTTTATTTCGATCTCTTTCAAACAATTCCATATCAAGGAAATGATAAATGCTACATAAAGACCTAGTCAATCCCACTCATATTCTCAATGGCCCTTTTCAGATATCTTTCCCTCCTTTTTCACTATACAAAGGATTTTCTCCCTCTCACTGAAAGTCAAGGTGGAGGAATATTCTTCTTAGTAATATTGAGCATGCATCATTCCTCAGCCCATAGGATGATGCTAATTAAATATGTCTGGCCATCTGTTTTTAAAATAAAAGAAGAAAAACAGGACAGAGACAAACTCCTGCATTTTTTTTCGGTAAAATCCTCAGTAACTTTTGGATAACAAAAATATAGGAATAATTGAGGGGTGCAGAATCATCCTATTTATTATAATTCCTTGACCAAGATGTCACAAAAATGGCAAGCTAAAAGGGACCACAGTCAGGCAGAGTTTCATACATGTAAAAGTTAAGAACATGAAAGTATATTAACAGATTATCTGTTTCAGAACAAGGATCTATTTAACCCAATCTCCAGTAAAGGCTGTCAATATCCACCCAGGGAAGAGTAAGGGCAAAGCAAATGCACACGGTACATCCCAAAGTGCTCTCCAATCCCTGCCTATCTTCAGAACAAGAATATCCAGGAAAATCCTGAGCTTGATGTGGCTTTTGTACTTAGCAATCCTCAGGAAAAATCTGTTCTGATACTTGTCCAGTCTCTGCTAGATTCAATGTTAACTTTTGGCATCTGCAACCTCCATTAGCAAGGTACACCACAGATTCACCTTCTAAGATTCCTTTGGCAAATGGCAGACCAGCAGAAAGTCTGATGGCTGCTGAGACTGGCAGACTGAATAGGGTTGGCAGCAGATTGGATTGAGATCTAATCCTCAGACTGTTAAAGATTCTAAATAATCAGCTGACTCTGCCCTCTTTTGCACTTCTGCAAGCTCATAGGAACTATATCTGGGAGAAAAAGAGGTGTCCCAGCCTTTTCTTCTTTTTTTATTCCTGGGACAGTATGTCATTGCTGTTGTCAAGCGTAGAGGTGTCACCTCCCAGTGCCAGTTGATGCCACTGGTGATAGCTTTAAATGTTCCAGAAGGTGATGTGTGTGCTCACAGATAACAGTGTCTGGTCTGAGACAACTCTCCAGTCTCTGCAGCTGGGTGATACACTAGGCAAAAATTCTCTGATGCTTGTTGTGACCTACACATCACTGCCTCATGCTGCTCACCACTGCAGCGTCCTTTGTCTTAATGGTTATTACAGTGTCTGGACACTTGAACTGCACTGAACTCTGGACCCTTGGGTGAAAAAAAAAAACCCCACAAAAAAAACCCAAAAAAACCCCAAAAAACCCCACAAAAAAAACCACAAACTACATTGGTAAGGGTAGAAACCTAGTTGCATTGTTCAATCTGCCTCCCTGCAAAGGGAGATGTGTTCCCTGCAGCAAATGTGATCGTCCTCACAGTTTTAAATGTCTCAAGTAATCGTGCTTTCACATTTCCCTTACAAGACTATTCAACACTTCCAAGTAGCTCAAGCTTTTCCTGGCATTCTGTCTAAATATTCCCTTCTTAATCTCATCTCATTACCTCATTACCTCCTAAGTAATTGTATTCTGTCCTTGGGGTCTATTCACTTTGCACATTTACAGACTGCTACCCAGTTCCCCTGAGTGTAAGCCTCACTCTGAGGCAAATGACACATTTTTTACATTTGAAATCTTTCCTTCAAACTATCCACAATTACTTTTGGAATCTCTCACACTAAGGTAGTCTATACAGATAGATGAGAAGATAAATTTCTGACTTCAGAGGCTTGCAACTTATTCTGCCTTCTTCCCCTCTTCTTTGAGCTCTTGTCTCACACATACTCATGTGAATGCTCCTTTGAACTCAAATACTCTTTAAATGCCTTGAGTTTGTGAGGCTGGGATCAATACACAAAGTAGAAACAAAAAGGAAATGGAAAGTAAAAAAAAGTGGGGAAAAAAAGTCTCCAAAACTCAAAAGGCCTGTAGTCTGTTGTCAAGGGAGATTTTTCAAGCCGTTCATAGTCTGTGGCCGGTTTCCATTTTTCAGATGTAATAAGTTAAAAGTATTCTTTTTCCTTTTTTGAATTTCCACTTTATAGAACAAAACCTAATAATTCTTCTTCATTTATTTCCTTTTTTTAATCTAATTCTGAAAATAGTTCTCCCTTCTTCTGCCACCTAAGATTGCCTGTGACATGCTTACATGATCATAAGTGATTTATCTTTCAGGTCTTGTTTTCATCTTCCCTGAATGGCTTCCAGTTCACTGTGAATTATTTGATAGTATGGCAAAATGTAATCTATGCTTGCCATTTCCCTGGCTTTCTAGCAAATGTTTTGCTGAACAGGAAATACGGACATACTAGAAAGATGTGTTGTAGGGTTCATCAGCTCCCTACAGGCTTGAGAGAGAGGTTTGTCTTTGCAGGAATGCAGTCAGGGATATTTCTTGTTTCTGCCTCAATCCAGAAAGGGCTGGATTGAGTTGCGTGGCTGCTGGCTGGTCAGTGTGGCTGACAATCCTGGGACAAGTTCTGCTTTCCAGACACTGCTTAGAACCCATTGTTTCAGAGAGGTGCAGATTAAGCTCAAACACTTGGAGCTCACCATGGACTTAATGAAGAGCTAGGGAATCCTCTCCCTCCCCTTGCTGGGCTATGCTTTTGCTTGCCTAGAGATGACTGCTTAAAACTTATCTTGGTTATGACCAGACATTGCAGGAGTGCTTGAGATGGATCAAAATATTTGGAAGATTGAAAGTATCTTAATATAGTCATAGAATATAAGGCATATATTTTGCTATTCATATTCAATTTTACACTTTTAAAGTGCTTGAATATCTGGAATTATCATGTGGATATGATTTAGCAGCCCTGTTTTCCTATCTTTGGGCAGAGAAAACAAGAGCAAAAGAAAATGCTGTGCATCCCTAAAGAGTGCAATTTCTCTTCTAATGGTAAACGTTTGTTGCCTTCAAGGTGAATGCCACATAAAGTTCTCTATTTTGTTTTGAATCTGGCTGGCCCCCCATTCAAGTAATGCCAAAGGGTAGCTTCAGTTAAATAGTTCACTTGAGCCAGTGCAGTCCAACTAAAACGTGTGGTTGCACAAGTCTTCATGGAGAAAACACTGGGCCAACTAAACCTGAAGGCATTTTGTGTTGGTTTGGGTCTCAGGCACTGTGGACTAGTGACTGCTGCTGTACATAACTGTAATAGTCACAAGGTGAAGCTCCTGCTGATTTCCAGCCTGGGCTCACTTGCCAGCTCACTTGACAGGGATGTCATGGGGAAGTCTGACTCCAATGCTGTTCCCGTTGCCTGTGGTAGAGATGTGGAGTCTGTGAGCAGCAGTGTGAGATACTTCCAGTCTCAGAAGGAATCTGCTGTAATGACTGCCTTCCTGGTGCCCATTTTCAGCCTCGTCTGCAGCTCAGCTTGGTGCCTGCACATGGCAATATCAATAGCAGGGACTGCCCGGGGCTGCAGAAGTGAAACGTGGCGCTGAGATCAGCACAAGCCCATTGCGTGACGACCCCGCGCAGCCCCGAGCTCGCCTGGGAGAAGGCAGCGTGGCAAGGGGAGCTCCCAGGAGGACCTGGGGCTTCTTCTGGAAGTAATGGAAGCAGAAATGCCGCCGGCACTTGGGGAAGCAGCTCCCCCAGACCCAGTGGGGCTGTGCTATTTTACATCAGTTGAGGTTTTAATCTTGTGCTTGGAGTATGTCTTTAAGCTGAATGAGAACAGTGCTGCTAAATGCCTCCCTGTTTAAATGATGAACTCGGTGGCTGAAAGAATATAAAATATTTATGATATGGTGGAAGCAAATGCAGTTGCTAAAATGAAGCACAGTTGAAATAAGGATACAGAGGGAATCTGAGTCTTCCCCTCTTTCCTTTGCTTAAGCCCAGCCTTACTTGCCCTGACACGAGGGGGTAACTCCACTGCTTCACTTTGATTTATACCAGTGTAACTGCCATCAAAACTAAACTCTTTTCTTCAACTGTTTAATAACAGTTTTTCAATCCCTTTAGACAAATATGATGAATAAAGAGATTGGGAAATTTCTCTCCACAGCTTCTCACCCAACCTAGATTGTTACAGGGCCCTTTGGCACCAGGAACTGTCTCTCTCCCTGGCAAACCCTTAGCTATGTCCATGGTTTTACATCAGGTCCCTCCAGTGGATAAGTGGAGGCTTTTGCCCCTGGACGAGCTCTGCAACCTCTGTTCTGTAGCCTCCTAGTGTCAGCCCTATTGTCAGGTGCTCTAGCAAATAGTATGAATATTTCTGAGTATGTGCCTTTGAGAAACCCACCCTCCCCAAATGACTTTAAAACAGTCTAAAAAAACCCCCAAACACACCCAAACTCAAACAACTCTGTGGGGCAGAGGTAGTGAGGCAGCTGTCTGCATAGCAGGGTGTTGGTCAGGATGTGCCATGTCACCTGCATCACCAGAAGTGAAGGATATTCTCTTTGCTCGTAATTCCAGCAACCACTAAGCCACAGAAGTCAATCATTTTACAGTTTACCATTACTGTTTCATATTAACATGCCTTAAGGCATTTTAAAAGCTCTGCCTAACTCTCTTGGCTTCTGTTGAAAGCAGTAAACCTTGGACTGGCCATGTACCGTGCAGACACGTCAGACCATGCTCTCCAGTCTATTTTGGTGAAGCCTTTGGTTCACAGGAAGTGGTGTGGTTAGCTCCGAATCACATCATGTGCAGCCTTACTTTCAAAGGCTTTATTTTTAATTCATTTTTACACGTATTATTTCTACTTTTTTTATATAAATCAAACTGAATAAAATGTTTTTCAAGCCCACAAAACCATCTTTCTGCTCTCTTTACTATTTAATGGGACTGTTAGTAGTGAAAGACTATGACAATGACTAAACCAGACAGCTGCAATATAAGGAATTTTTACAAGTTTTCCAAGGTTTCTGATAGAAATTCCCTAGCAAAGAATTCTGTTTTGAAGCTCCTATGCGGAATAGACCAGTTTATACAAAAGTATCATTGTTGAAATTCTTCTCTTCTTTTTATGTATGTATATTAATCCCTATTTCTGCATGCCAATGGGTGTATGTCTGCATCTCAGTGGCATGGTGTGACTCAGGGAAAGGCTACAGGAAGAAAATAAAGGTTTGTGCAGGGATGCCCACACAGCTCCCACACTTGAAAACCATGCAGAGTGACAGCACAGGAAGATGCCAAGGGTACCCACACCTGGGAGATGTGCATTTGAGCCCAGGGACCATCCTCACTGGACCATGCACACTGGTGTGTGCTCTGTCATGTTCTGTGGAGTGAATTTGTAATCTGAACAGTGGCTAGATGTGCACATAAATGTGTGTGTTTGTGCAACCAAAGCTGTCCTGGGTTAGCTGTAAAAGGGGGATTAGAAATCTGCAGGTGTTTGCTGATATTTTGTGTTTAGTATTGCAATTTGTCTGCTGTATCACTGATATCGATCCTGAAGTAATTCAGTCATTGCCAGTTAATTATGCATAGTTTATAAAGAAATAAGGTACTTTGGTTATGATTCAGTGTAAACCACATGACCTGAGCATTTTTTTTCCTGTGGCAGGTGCACAGTTTGTGTAATTTTGGGCAGAAAATACCTTGCTCTTTTCTAATTACACTTGCCATTCATATTAGATGAAAAGAGAACTATTCACAAATGTTGGGCAAAGCATATTTTACATCCCTTTTCACTGCCTTATTAAACACTATCATTTAGACAAATGAAGCAAAATGGATGCACACTTTCCCTGAGGTTAATTTTTTGAATCAGTTACTGCATTAGAAATTCTATCATTGACACCACCATTGTGCTGCTGGTACAGTCCCTGTTAACCAGATAAGCCAATACCTGGCAATTTAAGACAGTGCAGACACAGACACAGGTAGTTCAGTGTCATCCAGACTCTCTGTCTCTCATAGCAGAGCTCAGGCTTTACCCAATCCAACCGCTACAGGGAGTTAGTTACAAAAATAAATAAGTGACAAATGGGGAAATACAACCAGGTGCCACAATAACAAGAAACTGTGCCATGCCGATATTTTGTCTTTTGAAGAGTAAGAGATTTGTGATGAATCATTTAGTCTTCATTTTCCACACACTCCTTACCTCATCTATTTAAAACATTCTTTCAAGCAGATGAGAACCTGGTTTTGATAAATGCCTAGTTTTAATTCAACAAGAAGTATAATGTGTATAGGTAGTATATCACATACTTTGTCCCTTTTAATATAACTTTTAAAGTTCTAGAAAAAGCAATTTCTTTGCCCAGTTTGGTCTACAATCTCATTAGACAATTGTCAATTGAAATCTAAAGGATGGATGGATCTACCATCTTTAAAAAAGAATTAAAAAGCCTAGGCAAATTTTGAATTTGTATCTGCATTTCTTGTTGTTGTTGTTGTTGATGTGTTTTTATTTTACTTTTTATGAGTAAAGGCATTTGCAAAGAAGATGGTCCTAAGTTGGGCCTAATCTGGGTGTCTCAGGTTGGAAGTGGGTATGGGGTAATTTGTGAGAGGATAAAAACATCCTTTTTGAATAGTTTTCTAAGATGTAGGAAATTATGATTAGACATAAGAAAGTGATGTTCATGGTGAAAGGGTTACAGAGCCACAAAATATCTTCAGCATATTTGTAATGAAAGTAGAAAAGTATGTGAATAATGAGGAAGCAAAGTCTTCTGACAAAATTATTTGATATAGTCAAATCTAAAGTTCATTTCAAAGGTCCATCAGAATGTCATAATCATAACAGATTTAACAATAAAATGGAAGATGGAGCTAAAGGTCATGCAAACTATGGCTCATAGGCCAGAAAATATTTAATGATAAATATGCAGTGATAGGGTATAAATTATGTCTACCAAGGAGAAATTTCTTNCTGAGTGCCACAGCCAGTCTTTCCTTAAATACCTCCAGGGACAGTGATTCCAACGCCTGAAGATAAGTTTCAAATTGAAAAAAAGTATTTTTACATAGCTCAGAATGCAACATAGAACTTTTTGCTGTCAGATGACATCAAGGAAAAATGTACACATGGATTCAAAAGGAATTCTTTAGATTATGCAGAAATAAATCTCTCAATAGGTATTAACTGTAACACCTTGAATGCAACCTTAATGCAGAAAGGCCCCCAACCATCAGCATCCAGAAGCTGGGAAGGATCACCACGTACTTGCTGTGTGTCTTTTACTTTATCATTTTTTGAGCTATGGGAAGGACTAGAGACAGAAAGATATGCATAGCTTTAAGAAAAGATCGCATTGAATTATGTTCCTACATTTATTGTACTTCCTTGGCAGAAAAGTGGGAGCTGAAAGGATGGAAAATTCCTTTTAAGATGCAGGTGTTTGAAGAGATTCTTTGGGCCAAGTTTGACCTCAGGGATTCTTTCAGTCTTATCATGGTCCAGATGTCAGGGGGATGAGGGTGTCTCCCCCCTCACTTCTAGTGCTGCAGATCATCCCTAAGTAAGTATTATCTCTGAAATTTCAGAGCCATTGGTGTCTTAAAAGCACAAACCCATTGTCAACTAAGTGTGACTTAGTGATTTACCACCTGCATGTCATGCT
>VYZR01042463.1:53512-63562 GCA_013400675.1 Oxylabes madagascariensis
CACCAGCCACAGCGCAGCAGTCTAAATGCACATGGTAGCTTCCATATATGTTTGTTCCCAAAAGACTCCTGAATCAGCTTAAGGAATCATGCATATTTGATTAACTAAGATGTGCTACTGCTAAAATGCATTAAGAAAATTTCTTTGTGACTTAGTCCAGCAAAATCTGATGGTGTTAGATGTGAGTTCCATTCCCATCAGTGACATTATTTTTCAAGATGGTCTTTGGAGATCCCTTCCAACTCAAACTATTTTTTTGATTCTATTATAGATTCATTTTTCATTTGAAGTATTAATATTGACTTAGTAACATGCAAAAGGAGAGTAGCTGATTTATCATTCAGTCCAATTTCTCTATTTATATATACCTCCAGGTTCTATTTTTGGATGGTCCTTTCAACCTCAGTGAAAACTTACATCTTTCTTCTAAATTTGAGAACCAGATGTGGAACATGGCCCTTGGTTTTTGTGTGGCTTGTGTATTTCTAAAATTTCTGTGAAGTGAATATGTTGGTTTTAATTGAGAGTTAGCTGGATATTTTCTTAGGTTCCAGAATCTGAATGAATGGGAAATTGTGATTAGTCTAAATTCACCAAACAGCTGTTAGTCTGACTGACACAAATATCCTGTGGAAGCTGGAGTTGATGCTAGGAAATTTTTTTCTGTCCTGTTTAATATAAAATAAAAGGAGATTTGAGGTGAGCATCTTTGTAAACAAAAAGAAGTATGACTTCTCAGGAAACCAGAACTGAAAATGAAAAAAGCATTCTGCTCTAAAAATGACAGGGTAATAAACACCTTATATTGTTCTTCTATTTTTCCTGTTGTTAAAAGATAAATTCTCAAGGATCAAGTACTGTCAAAAGCCCAAAGAAACAAGGAATTATTTTGCCATTTTGCCTGCAGGATCATAGTTAAAAAAAATACATATTAGGAAAGACGAGTTGAAGTCTCAGTGTTTATGAGATGGTTGATTCATGGTTTTGATTTCATTTTTTGGGAGCAAAATTGGCTAAGATTCAATAGATTTATGGTCAGCCATTTTTTTTGTGTCAATATTCCTTGGAGAAATAGCAATTCAGTTGCTGACTTTTAGCACTGCTCTACCTTTGCCTGTTCATACTCACCCCATGAGACTACAACAAACCCAGAGACATCTGGTTCCTGTGGCACAGAAAAGCAGCTTTGGGCAGGAGGTTGTCAGGGCAGGGGTTTTTTTCCCTTAAATTTCAAGGGAAATATCCACGAGTGCCACATGCACAAGCAAATCATAGGAAAGAGAGACCTGCCTCAGGGAAATATTGCTCCAGGCAGGTGTTTGTGCCAAAGTTGTGTGTGGCAGATAGCACCCCTCCTTCAAATAGGACAGTTTTAGAAAAACCTTGAAAAGGTACTGTCAGAATTTGGGCCAGAATTCAGATGCAAAAAGAAAATAATCTTGAGGTAGCGCTGCTCATTGCAAATAGAACTTACAACTGATATGAAGTATGTATCTTCATCAAGTAAAAGCAATGGAATATATTGGAAAGTTATTTAACATTCTTTTTCATGGGCTCAGTTTTAAAGAAATGTGATCTGACAGTAGTATCTAAGTGAAGTCAGAGCTGAGGTGTGCTGAGGAATATCTTCACACAGTCATTTATACTGGAGATAGTGCTCAAAAAAAAAAAAAAAGAGTGCTAAACAAAAGAGATTGTGTTGTGCTGACTTTACTGGGAAAGCAATTAGATTGACTGAGCATTTTTAGAAACATAACCCTGATTGCTACTGTATGTGTTGTTGCAGCATTATTTTCACATGTTAATAATTCATTTTTTTCCACAATGGTATTACTGATTGTCTGGAAGCATATAATTGATTCATTAAATTGTGTAGTTCCCTACAGTTTGACCTCTACTGATGTCTCTGAATTTGTGGCAAGCTATTTTAAAAGAGCAGAAGCACATCACAGCCAGCAGCCTTACACCAATATAAATATTTTCTACTGTGCTAATGCTCAGAATTCACTTTCTGGCAGCTGACCAAGAATTTTGCATAGGAATGCACTGAGCTGGAGACCCCTATCTAATAAATTTTATCTGACACACTCAAACATCCACTTTTATTACCATGTCTGATTTTCCCATGCTCATACAATTTAAAGCTACAGCTTCTCCCTTTCTCTTCTTTGAAGAAAGAGTAATATTTTCAAACAGAATGTCACAGGGGTACATTACCATGAGCACTTTCATCTGTGGAAGCCTTATACTATGGAATGTATACTGTATGTTCAAAAAAGTACATTCTCTCACCAATCCCACCAACTTTCCACAAAAGCTCCCCAAGCAATGCAGCAAGGGAAAGCATAATTCTGTGACATTTTTACTGTTCATGAGCTGCAATTTTTTTTTTTTTTTAAAGTACATTCTCTCACCAATCCCACCAACTTTCCACAAAAGCTCCCCAAGCAATGCAGCAAGGGAAAGCATAATTCTGTGACATTTTTACTGTTCATGAGCTGCAATTTTTTTTTTTTTTTGCACTGGAGAATATTTGAGTCCTAGTCCTGATGTTCTCTAATCTATACATAAACTGCAATGAATTCTGCAATATTTCCGGGGATTTTGCCCCTTTCAGAATCCGTTGTCCAGGGTCTAATGGCTGAGGATATGTAACTAAAGTAAAAACACTCTGGAAGATTCCCATAGCACTGCTATGATGACTTAGCAGCACTAGGGAACCTTCGACAGCACTAATCACACTGCCCCTCACCTGATGCGGGGAGTTGCAATATGTGGGAACTGCACTGATATGAATCTTTTGCTGGAGACTTCTGTGGAAATCAAGAAATGTCCCAGACGATTTTTAATGCAGTGATTAAATTGTTCCCTGTTCCTGTGCTTATCAGTAATTTTCAGCCCTGCCTAATGTTCAAAAAGCAGCTATAATTATATATATTACAAAAAAAGAACCAAAAAACCACACAGGGAAGAGGTACTCAGTAAAAAGATTTTTCCAGTCAATAACTATTTTCCTCCTGAGACAAATGGAAAGTGTTCTGAAGTCAAGGGCACCCTGTACCAACTCCAATGAATCTTGCATTATTATCTCTCAATGATGCTAACTTACAGCAAAGCAAAGAATTCTGCCCTGAGCTTTTGAAAATAAAATTTAATCTAATATGTTATTTTAACTTTGGGGTTTTTCCCCCTCACTAAGAAAATGGGTGCTGCTCTTTTTAGATTGTCCATCATGACAACTGTAGAAAAAGTAAAATAACAAGAAACGAGAGTTTTATTTTCTTAATTATTTCACACAATGATTTTTCCCTAAAATACAATTTTAAATTGAAATTCAATGACAAAATAAAATCCCCCAAAATCACCTATATTATGCCATTAAAAACATGCCTAAAATAGCTTTTTTTTCAGCAAGAAGAAAGGAGGACTTTGGGTAAGTTCATATACCATCATTCAAATACAACATTCATATGCTCACAATTTTGGTGCAAAACCGATGTAAGTGGATACTTCTTGAAAATCAGTGTATTTGTCATTGGCTCAAAGTATCAGTACAGTAGAATACCTGGAAATGATTTCTGCAGATTACAGTATCCTTGCAAATGAAGCCTGAATACAATGTGAACAAACCCACGCAGGGGTACCCAAAAAGCTCTTTTAAAATTTAATTTGTTAAATTTCACCATGGTGTGAAACTAGTATGTTCTCTATAAAGCAGCTAATCTGAATTGACTACAGGCAGCTAAACTACCCAATAGCACAGAGAAAAACCCCCTAAAAGCCCCAACAGAGAGAATTACGTGCTGTCTAACCCATGGTCTTGAAAGGACGCACAGAGGTGCTTGACTCTAAGCCGTGACTATTTCCACCGATGTCAGCAGGACTGCTGAAGCAGGGCACAGGCATGGCAGGATTGTCCTCCAGCACCAACTGCAGAATCCCCTACAGCTTTGGGGCAGGCTGTGCAAGACCTGAAGGTTTGCAGCAGGACGGGAGCGTGGCTGTGGGCCGATGTCCTGCCCCACGCAGCAGCCTGGGAAAGGTGGTGCCTCTGACACCGGCCCCCGCTCTACCTACGCTCCCTCCCCGCAGCAGCTGGCTACCATCTTGGGTAGTCTTATCTGCTGTGACTTGTCAAGCCAAAATACTTGTTTAAAAAAGGATCAAATATTCATAGCTCATTTATGCATTCTTTTCAAAGGAGAAATGAGGCTTGTCATGGTAGATAAATGCCGAAGTATGTGTGAGGAAAGTACATGCGAGGAAAAGAAAGGAAGAGAAAGGAAGAGGGAGAAAGAGCATTTTTTTAACCTGTAATATTTATAGTTTTCTGCTCTGTCTTCTTTCCTTTGCTCTGTGTTCTGGTGCTGAGAGTTCGGTGGCTATAACCATGCAATCCAGAGCAGCCATGCTAACCCAGTCTTGCCACTGGATGTTGCTGGTTTGTATTTTGTTAATTTTGTTGATTTTTAGAAGTGGTTCAGGCAAGTTATTTCCTTCCAAGAAACCCCTAAACTAACACCAAATAAGCTTGTCAGTCAACACTTTCATATAAAAGCCAACGTGGAGCACAAAACGAGGATTCATTAAGCAGGGCTTTGTTGACAGATTGGTTATTTTCTATATGAGGAGAGTCAAAGAGAGATTTCCATTGGTTCTGGGTGAATAGAGAGACATTATAATTTTCCTCCCTCATTTCTGCAACAGCAGTCCAAATATCTGACTTTTCTGAATGCAAAAAGTTGCTTTCTGCTCACCCCAACATCTCTATTCATCTTTGATCTCCATGGCTTTTAGTCTGGAGAGAAAAAAAAAAAGCATTTCAGGATCATTAAGAAACTTTCTAAGGCTCTTATTCCAAATCTCTTCCTGAGAGCAATTAAGCCAGAATCTCTTTGCTCTGCTACTGCAACGAGCACGAATATAAAATCCTTAGAAATATGTAAAAAACGGAGCATGCAAAAATCCATTTTGACCTAGCTGTAACCACATGTTAATTTTTAAAAGAAAAAATACTGCATTTTCTCCCTAGCACGCCCTTTTAATCATATTTTAGACAAATATATTCATGGGAAAAAATGTTCATGAACCTCTCTTACATGTCTCTCTTTTCTTTTCAGAAGAGATGAAATCCAGTATGAAATCACAAAGGCCTGAAACAATGCATCTGGTGAAACAGGAATCCACAGCATGATCAATGTACATTTTGTCTCTCAAAATATGGGCATTATTAGAGCTGAGATAACACAAGCTGCCAAGACTGTGAATGTTCCCTCAGAGATCTTAAACAAAAAACACACAAGAAATCTAATTTTACAAAAATTTAACAAAAAATCAGAATGGCAGTTTAATGTTCCAGATGTTAGACACATTGAACCAAATAACAGATGCAAGACAACAGGCTTTTCTGACTCTACTATGTCATTGTGCAATACAAGCTTAATTTACTCAAAACTTTGCCATTGATATCTGTTTGTGCTGGGTATCTACATCAAGCTGAAAATTGGGACAGGGTTTGAATTCTACCAAGCCTTTTCTGAAAAAAACGCTGAAGAAAGACACACGTTTTCAGCAGAAAGAGGTCCTGAGGTATTTTCTTCTTGTTTTTTCATTGGTTATTTGGGAATTTCTTCCAAGTCTATGCTTAGAAGAAAATACTTAACTTTTGGCAACATGATGTCTGAGCTGTAGACTCAGACATCAGTAGTGCAACCCACCCTCATTTTCCTGGGCCATAAATCACCTTGCATCTGCCCAGCACAGACACAGATCTTGGTAATAAGCCTCTCTGCTCAATCTGTAGAAGTCTGAATGAACTTAAATTTCTTGTGGTTCCTATGAACGCCCAGGAAATGTATTCCCAGGTCCCAAGCAGAAAGTCCACAGTCTTCTCTCACAGTCAGGGATACTTGGAGATCGTTTCTTTTCCTGGGACTGCTACATCTGGTTAAGCTAGGGAGGTGGGAACTAGGGTGGGGCAATTCTAGGGCATCTTCACCATTTTTTTAGAGGAAATGACTGGGCAAAGTAAGGCTAGGTGCCTGTTAAAATGAGAGATGCATCCTTCTAACAGGTATGGCCAAGGCAAAGGAGCCAAGCCATCTGTGATTTCCCACAGATCCATGGGGCAGATTAAAGGTCCAGAAGCAGAAATCAGGATACAAGAAAAATGTTCAAGCAGGTGGCATCAGAAAAAACCCACAAAACCATGTTGAAAAACATTTTTGGGAGTTTGGGGGAGAGTTTTCCTCCCCTACTTAAAAAGATGAGAAGCAACACAGCCAAGAAGGCAGTGAGGCTTGTCCCCAACTAAACTGTTCTGTCAGGCTCCTGTTCATTTAGGAAATGGTCCATGGCTGGCCTTGAAGTCCAAATAGTGATGGCATGCTGTCACTTAGGCTTCAACTGTGGGGGAAGGACCCCAGAGTGAGAACTTGCCCCCTAGATCTGGTCTCACCAAGTTCCCAGACAGCAGCAGAGAAGTTGTATTCTATTCACTGTACAAACCAGGGGCTTCACAGGGTAACACTGAAATGGATTATTTAACTATAGACTGTGTCAAAATGTATAGACACAAAGAGACCAATTAGTACAGAACACCACTGTTAGCACTTCCCAGCTCTGAAATATTTGTTGTCTTTAATACTATAAAAGCAGCCTTATCAGTTGGATAATTGGTTTCGGTAGAAACACAGCTTTGTGCCTGAAACAGGCATGTGCTGATGGGACCTGCCTGAATAACTTGCAGTCTCTCTGAAAGGCCAAAGAAAGTCAGGAAGGCAACAGAAACCCAGAAAGATTAGCTGCCTTTCTCAGTGGCATATAGTTAGCTGACTGGTGTCTCTGGGAATGGTATCTCTATCTCCCAAATCTCAGCTCATGGCCTAATCTTGGAGCTTGATTACTGTTCATCATTTACAAAATATGATGCATCTCTGCTCCTCAGGTGTGGGTTGCTGGTGTCTCAGAACAACCAAACATATACTCACGTCAATGACCAGCTTTTTTTTTCTTTTAAATCTCATCCATTTCTTTTGAAGATCCAGTCCCTTCAAAACNATTTTGTGTTAAAGGAACAAACCATGCTTGATTTTCAGTTGTCGTTTCAAATAACTAGACTGAAAATACGCAAGCAACTTTGCTGTTACTGGTGTTCCTAGAGGACTCCCAGCTCAGAGGATGTCTCTGGGAGGAGGAAGAGAGAGCTTGGCTCTGCCCTTGCCACCTTGTCAGCAGCCAGCAGGTCACCCCTTCCCTCTGTTTGCCCTTTTGCTTATTTGTCTTTTGAGCAGGAGCTGGTACACAGAGCTCTCTGCAACCAGTGCTTTGGAAGCAGATTAATAATAACAATAAAAAAGGATGGTAAAGCTACTATTGTGTAGCATATCAGACATGTCACACATATCTGACACAAGCGCTGTGAAGATGGAAGGACCCTGGGACTTCTACTCATATCCTAAGCAGTCAAGCTGACTGCATTTATATCAGACTGTATAGGCTTTTTTGCTTCTAAAGGTTCCATGACATAGCATTGTTTCTTCTCTGCCTGAGAAGAGTGGGCTGTGGATGCCAGAAATTCCACTTCTGTATTTAGCCTTTTCAGTGCCAAATACACAGAATCTTCTTTTCTAGTGATTATTGTATTGACTGTTTGACAAAACAATGAAAACTTTCTGTTGCAAATGGCTTTTGTCAGCAACAGTTTGTTGGTGCCTTTACAATTTTGCATACTTGTCATTTATTTTTGTAATATTTTCAAATTTCATTTTAACTTGTGATATGGCAAATTGTTCACCAGATGTGAAGGAACCTTGAGGAATAACATTGTTGTTATTGTTGTTGTTATTAATCATGACCATGAATAAAATGAAGAAAATTTGGCTTCTGTTTTACTTCAGTGGAGAACTTGGAAAGACAGTGTCATAATTCATTCCAGTTAGATCAATCACTCCTTTCCTATCTCTGCTATTCAGCTTATTAGGAAGTGGTTTTGGTTCACATAAAATATTTCAGGGCCAGATTGAATCTTAGCTTCACAGCTGTGTTCCTAAAATGTGAAAATATTTGATGTGTCTCAGGTGCACGTTGAGAAACCATAAATCTTTCCATTGCCTGATTGCTCTGCCTTCTTCTGCAGTCTGCTGACCCACCTCCACTGTCTTTAGTACACGTAGGTGGAACTGGGAAGGGACAGTGCAGNAATATGATGCATCTCTGCTCCTCAGGTGTGGGTTGCTGGTGTCTCAGAACAACCAAACATATACTCACGTCAATGACCAGCTTTTTTTTTCTTTTAAATCTCATCCATTTCTTTTGAAGATCCAGTCCCTTCAAAACCTGAAAGTTTTACTCAATTTCAGTTGAAATCTACAGGATTACTTTGTAAGTTCAAAACTAAAAATATGCCTATTTTCCCTTAATGCACCCAGTCTGTTCACAGACTTAAAATAAAGCAGAGGAGCAAGTGGTGGGGAATTGAATTGAGATTACATTCCATAGAAATAAAGTCCAAGAGCCCTTGTTTGGAACTGACTTTCCCTAGTTGAGGAATTCCTGAACTCCAAAAGCTGGGAGGTATTTGTCTTTTCTCAGGAAATGGGAAAGTACAGAGGCTAAAGGTATAGGATGGCTCTAAAAGCAAGAGCAGAAATTGCTGTGTGCATTCTAAATTAATAGATGTAGAGCTGAAGAACTGAAACAGCTGGAATATTTTATTCTGGAGATTTTGTGTTAAAGGAACAAACCATGCTTGATTTTCAGTTGTCGTTTCAAATAACTAGACTGAAAATACACAAGCAACTTTGCTGTTACTGGTGTTCCTAGAGGACTCCCAGCTCNGTTATTGTTGTTGTTATTAATCATGACCATGAATAAAATGAAGAAAATTTGGCTTCTGTTTTACTTCAGTGGAGAACTTGGAAAGACAGTGTCATAATTCATTCCAGTTAGATCAATCACTCCTTTCCTATCTCTGCTATTCAGCTTATTAGGAAGTGGTTTTGGTTCACATAAAATATTTCAGGGCCAGATTGAATCTTAGCTTCACAGCTGTGTTCCTAAAATGTGAAAATATTTGATGTGTCTCAGGTGCACGTTGAGAAACCATAAATCTTTCCATTGCCTGATTGCTCTGCCTTCTTCTGCAGTCTGCTGACCCACCTCCACTGTCTTTAGTACACGTAGGTGGAACTGGGAAGGGACAGTGCAGGGTAAAACTGATGGGACAGGAACACCTCCTCTCTAGCACCTTTTTTAAATGAGTTGCCAAACATGACATCTCTAGGTACAGAAGTTTTCTGGCATAATTTAGTTAAACTGAACTGAAGGTGCCAACACTGCTATTATACAGATCATGAGCCTTTCTTGACGGTTTCTTGAGTTCCTAAGTTAAAAAATGAGATGCCATAAGAAGGGAAGGAGGCAAGTAGTAGGAGGAAAATGTAACAGTAAAGGCATAAATTTTTGCTATTGTACATTAGACAGAACAGAAATTTACTCCATGAAAGAATCAGCATTTCATTTAGCACAAGATTTAATGAGGTTTTCTTCAAAATTTTTTTTTCCAGACACTTACTCTGGCAACTTCAGTGACACAGTGGTTCCTTGACAGCTCTGCAGTGAGCTGTGTCCTGCTGTGGCATGGTTTTCCACAGGGTCCACTCTCCGTCAGATACCTTTGATGCTTGGTGAGACATTTCATATGTTTTACATCCTGAGAAGCCAGTAAGCAACTTGTCTCTCATCAAACTGAGAAGCTCATCGAATACTCATCTGCTGATGCAGAAGTAACCTAAATGCATTCTTTGTCCTTGTGTAAAATTCTGGCAGCAATTACCAATGCTCTTGAAAGGTTTGCTTTTGACACCTCATTTTCTTTTAACGTGGTAGGAGATATGAATAATGCTGATTTTACTGATGTCACTGGACAGTTTTTACATTCAATGTAAAACAGCTCCCAGGACCAAGACTGCATTGAGGCAAAGAAGCACTTTATCACCCAAGGAAGAATTTCAGATTTGGTCTCATATCTGGCACATGCTCTGGAATCCC